>JAAAKG020190565.1:0-50789 GCA_010014905.2 Druon quercuslanigerum
GTAATCAGCGCATCAAAATACGTAAGTATACGTAGTTTCAAGAAAATCGTCGGTGGGTGCTATTCGGAAGTCCACCCCAAAATTTCATATAATGCATATTTTTTTACTATTTTATTCCTATTTTTTATCTAAAAAGTTTGTTTTGCTCTATTAGTTTGTGAGGAAACAGGGCGGCGCTAGCTTGCAGGCAACTCAGCGGCGCGGCGCTCCCTACAAAAATCATTAAATTAAAAAAATAACTAGGTTAGATTTTTTCGACATTTTTTTGCTTTACAATGTGCTATGGAGCGGTTTTGTAAAATCAAACCTTGTTTAAAAGAATTTCTCCTGTAATGAAAAAAAGTATTTCAAAAATGACTAGGCTAGATTTCTTTGCTTTCCAATGCCATATGAAAAACTTTTGTAAATTCAGCGTTCATTTTGAAAAGTAACCCCCTGAGCTGCAAAAAAGTATTAAAAAAAGAAACTATCTAGATGGAAAACACTTATAAAATATTAACACTGTATTTTTAAAGCATAACTGTGGAGCAAAATTCTTCTTCACCCCTCACTGAGGAAAGTGAATAGTAGGGGTACCTTCTTATTAGTAAAGCATTCATTGGTTCGTACAACTGTTCAGTTAGTAACACTAACTATGCAAATAGTAGTACAAGTTACTAATTAATTATTCGTCTGTACTACTAATTGATTTCTCTAAAAAATTAAAGTAGGTGGCGTAACTATTTTATTTTCCAGCTTGGTTGGTACGATTGAGAACTAATATAGTTAGTCATGTCTTCTATCTGTAGGTGTAACTATTTTTTATTTGCTACAAGGACTCATTAAAATAGCTGTCACTTCACTATCGAAATATGAATTAAAAAGATTCTAATGGACAAGCGGGAATATTTTTTAGGACATCTTATAGGGACGCTGATATCAGTTCAGCTGAAAATACGCGTTAAAAAAATATTTACCTATCCCCAATAGGATCTTTCTAATTGCAGATGCACTTTGAAGGTTAGGATTTTCAGAAAAACTTTTAATCCGTTTGATGTTACAATTTCTTATACATACCTTCGAATGCTTCAAAATAATCCCCGAAGCCTAAACTTTATCATACTTTAAATACACCTATCATTTATATTAAAAAATAGCCATAATCCAACAAGACATCAAGTGAGCAGCGACTGATGACGGCCATGCCTAAACGTTCTTCATCGTGTTACCATCATAGAGTTAATACAGTATTAACTCTATGGTTACCATAGGCATATTGGTACCTTTTTCGCATTCTCAATCGTACTACAAGCTGGTAAATAAAATAGTTACGCCACCTACTTTAATTTTTTAGAGAAATCAATTAATAGTACAGATGACTAATTAATTAGTAACTTGTACTACTAAAACATTACTAACGTGAACTAGTGAAATGTACTACACAAGGCCTCCTAAATCCACTATTTGCTTAGTTGATTGAACCATTGAATGCTTTACTAATAAAAAGGTAATAATTGCAGCTATTTATTTTTCTTAGTGAATGATACATTTAATCAGTTTGAGTTTGTGTTTAATATTTTTAATTGAAAATAAAAAATAAAAACTGGGTAAGTAAGCGGAGAACGAATGATCTGTTATCTGCATTTAAAATTCTATCAATTTTAGGTTACTTAAACACAAATTTTATTTTAAATGTATTATAAACACAAATTGTTCAGACTCGATGCTCAAAAACACAAAAAAAGATTCATCATGATGTTTTTATCGGGAGTATGCGTTTTATCTACATACGCACTTTCAAATATATAAGTAAAAATTTAAAAAAATTAGATTTTTCCTCTAAACGTCTGGTTCTCGGATTTTCTTTCACTTAAGGTAGTTTTGCCAAAAGTCAGATATCTAAAAAAATAGTTTGTCTATGATTTCAAATAAATTAAAGTGTCATTTTAAATAAAAAACATTTTTATGAAAACTGTAAAAATTCACAACAAAAACTAACATTAATTTTAACCATGTTTTTTTCAATTGAATTTTTTCTGACCGCGCTTCTTTCCAATTTTTAAAAAATGATTGCGTTCTAATAAATGACGGATTATTTTTCTCGGAAAAAAATTCTCGACAACTCTACTGTTTCAAATTTTAAAAATAACTAAATAATGTTAAAATATAATTATTTGTTTAAAAAATGTTTCCTTACGAAAAATTGTTCTAAGCATTTCAGCCATAGAAAAATTTACTTTAACAACTGCCAACAGTAGATTTGCACAGAATGTTTTACCAAAAAAATTAGCCGCCATATTTTAAAATGCAATCATTTTTCAAAATTTGGTAAGAAGCGACGGTAAGAAAAAATTCAGTTGCAAAAAACATGGCTAAAATTAATATTTTTTTGTGTGAATTTTAACATTTTTCTTTAAAAAAAAATCAATTTAGTTTATTTGACATGACATCAGTTATAATGTTTTTATTCTGAAAATCAAACTATTTTTTTTAGATATTTGACTGTGAAAGAAAATGTAAGTACCAGACGTTTAGAGCAATGTTCGAATTTTTCCGTCTTTTCCTGCATGTATATATTTTAACTTGCGTTGGCAGAAAACACACAGTCCTCCGATAAGGATATTAGGGAGATACATTTTCTTGAGTTATTCGACACACAGAAAAAATAGAAGTGATTTTTTTTGCGGTTAACTTTCAAGTAGATGGAGTTGAATTTTTTCGCTTCGAAACAAAACAAGATTTAATAGAGTTGACATTGTAACAATTTCCCATATGGGGGATATATCTGAACACGTAAATTTAATTTTTGTTGCAGGTAAAGATTACTTTGAAATCGCTGTAAATATTACATTTCGTTTGTCTGCAATCAAATAAGAGCAATTAATGAAGGAAAATCCAAGAATCGAGCGTTTAGTGGTAAGATAGAATTTTTTCCGAACATGAAATATAGCTTATTTCATTAAAAGAATAAATATGACGTTATAATGAGTTATTACCATTCAAATGACATAATGTTTACGATGATTGAACAAAAAATGTTATTAAGTAATTGAAAAAAATTGTATTGACGGTTATAAAATTTGCGAAGAATAAAATTGTGTAGCGTAACTTATTATCTTAATTAAAATTATCTACCTGTAATCTCGGGTTAACTACCGCCGTCGAATCATTTTCAGGTCCCATCTTACACGTGCCAGAGTGGTGATAAATAGTGAAGGTGAAGGTCCTAGCTGCACACTCCCAGTATTCATCTGATCCATGTGGAAATTTCTTACAGCCACTAATCGGCAACTCGAGCAGTTTGGACCCAAATCTTTGCATGCCTCTTGTCTTACTCACTTCAATCGCAATCTTTATACCTTCTACAATTAGTCGTATATCTTCAGGGTCATCAAAATAATTCGGTATAATTCTAGGCTTAGTTAAAGGAATATTGTCTTCTAAAAGAATCCGTCCTCGACTTTTGGGTCTCATCAACATGGGAAATATAGTCCATGAATGTCGCCCCTCTACTTTCTTAAATAGCTCTTGAAAATAACTTTCACTTATTCCAACATTTTGATAATAACCACCCCCAGCAATCACAGAGGCACCAATAAACATAAGCTCTATATTGGGAAAACTTTCTGTATCTCGAGGTCGATCAACGTCTACGAAAGCCAGAGCTTCTACACATCCAGGCACTGACAATGGTCCATATCTATCGCTGAAGTATTGTCGAATATATGGTCGTGAAGGATTTGTCACATCTCGTGGTAAAATCGAAACCGGCTGATCTACTAGAAATACTAAACCACCGTATGCCATATGGTCCATTAGGTTTTCTCCGACGGGTGCATCCTTGATAAGAGGTATTCCAACATCTTCCAAATGATCCTTGGGTCCAATTCCCGAAAGCATTAATAATTGTGGAGAACCAATAGCGCCAGCACAAAGAATAACTTCCTTTCTAGCCAGCACTTTGATGCTAACATTCTCTTTATTAAACTGTACACCTACAGCCTTATTTGTTTTTGGGTCAATGATAATTTTCTCTGCCATGCTCCTCCTTGTCAGAAAAATATTTGACCTTTCCTTTGCTATGTGAAGATAAGCCCTGTTGGAACTTGCCCTTTCTCCATTTGTTAACGTTGCTTGAATATAGGAAAATCCTACATGTTCCCTTGCATTATAATCAATCAGAGGATAACCCAGCTCTAATCCAGCCTCCAGGAAACCTTCTGCTAGAGGTGTGTGGTATGGTGGGTATTCAATACTCAAAGGTCCTCTAGTATTGTGAAAAACAGTGTCATTTTTATACGCAGGGATATTTAATCTCTCCATCTTCTTGAAGTAGTGCAATAATTCGTTGTAGGACCAGCCTTCATTTCCCATAGTTGCCCAGTGATCGTAGTCCCTCGGATCTCCTCTGGTTGCAATCATATAATTGAGAACACTGCTTCCTCCCATGACCTTACCTCGAGGCCAGTTGCATCTTTGATCATTCATCCCTAGACAATATTTGTCCGACGATTCCGTTCTGTATTTCCAATTGACATCATCGCTGAATTGCAACAAGTTGACCAATAATGGGATGTCCATTAATAAATTTTCGCTACGTCCTGCTTCGATGAGTAGAACTGTGCAGTTTTTTATTTCACTTAATCTGGAGGCCATGGTTGCACCTGCACTTCCAGCTCCAATAACGATGAAATCGTATAAATCATCTTGCTCTGGAGTTATGTCAGTCAGCTCATTCCTCATATATCTTTCACCTTCTTGCAAAAACCTTAACATTCCTGAACTGAGGCTTATGAGGTGTTCTAGAAATGGTGTATTGTCCTGATTTCCATAGAGGTTTCGGTAACTCTGTGGGTTGGGGCTCCGTTGGCAGACTACCAAAACGATTGCAAACATTAGACTAAGGATGAACGTTACCCTACGTGCCATCTCCCTGTCCTGTCTAAGTAGCGTATAAACAGAGAAGTCCCAGCAAGTCTGGGCTTATATAGGATCCGTTGGACTTTGTCAAGTCAACGTTGGTAGATGTCGAGTGGAAGAATTGAATCTAATCAAATAAGGGGGAAGGTCGTTTTGAGGAATTCCTTAAAGCAGTTTACTTGCACATTTCCTGATTGTGTTGTTACGGTTATCTACAGGTCGTGATTTTATATAGCCAATTCAAGTCCTTGTTCGTAAGTTTCAACACCAATGTTTTAGATCTGAAAATTGTATGACACCTGCATTTTGCTGCTAAGCATTAAACACTAAACAATTAAAATGTAGTTTTATGTCCTCGAAATTCAGCACAACAATGCTCTATAATTTTAAAAAAGCAAATCTGCAGTAAAGATTTAAGAAGTATGTATAAAGTTTGGATCCCCGCAGCAGTGAGGCGCAAGTCCAGCGTATGGTGCAATCGACATACGCTGCGCTGATACGTAAAATTCTGCAATAAAAATAAAGCGAGACGTATTTCATATTATAGCCAAAAATATTTATCTTAGGATAGTTGTTGAAGTTAATCTTCCAATTGTAAAAATCTGTCGAAAAATGACAGCAATTTGTTAAATGTTCCATTTCTCTGCTGGTTACATATATTTTTATATATTATTGAAAATGATGGGTAAAGCCTTGATCTATCGATTGAGCCAAAGAAAATATGAAAAATTTAGACAATGAAAAAATGGCGGCTATTTTTCTGAAAATATTAAAACTGGATTTTCTCAAATATTCAACCTCCTACATTTGTTTAGGGAATATTGCTGACAATGTGCATTACATTTTTTTATCGGTGCTTTTTTATGAAAACTATTCTTTCATCAAGAGAACATTTTTTGTCCAAAAATAAAAATTTGGACTTTTGCGTAAACTGAAAAGAAAAAAGGAAAGTGTGAAGAATACAAAGTTGTTTATAATAAAAATTTCCATAAAATGTCTTTTACACTTTTTAAATTCCATTGACTTAAACATTTATGAATTTTGTCGAAACAATCATAGCTGTCTTTTTTATATAACCGGTGAGTAAATTTTTTACACAATTATATATTTTTATATAATTTAAATTTATTTTATTTTACGCGTTGGTAAAAATTAAATCAATGTCTTCAATGGAAATTCAAAAATTAAGAAAATTGACAATGCGAGTGAAGAGCTGAACTACAGAGGCAGCCATAAAAGTAAATCTAAAATCACAGTGGGCTTGAGATACTTTTAACCCGAAGGTCGTCTAAAATGAAATTTTCTTGTTGGATATGAATGTAGGCATGGTGATTTTAAGCACAAAATCAAAATTTTTTCTCGGGCACTAATAATCCTTATGCTCACAGTTAAACAAATAAAGTTTAAAAAATAAAGTTAAACAATAAATTTAGATTTTTTCAAAAAGCGCCAAATAAATTTTTTTTACTTTTAGCTTAAAATCATCGTGAGAGTACCTACATTCATATGCAACAATAATATTCCATTTTGGCTAATCTTTCACATGACTATTATTGAAGAAATCAAATTTTGTTGTTTGAATGATTAAAATGTTTTTAAATAAATACAAACTTTTTTCAATTAACTATTATATTGTCCAAAATATTTTTTATGTATTATGTATCTTTAAAATTAATGAAAAAAATATCGCATGGTACAAATTTGATTTATTTGAAAAGCCCTTGACAAAATATTTTGATTTTGGCTTAAAATCACAGTAATGGTACCTACTTTCATATCCAACATGAAAATATAATTTCGGAAGACCTTCGGGTTAAAAGTATCTCAAGTCCACTATGAAATATTGAAGTAAATTAAATAAAATCTTTTATAAAGTATAAAAGACTTTTGGATAGAAATTTTAATTATAAACAAATTTGTAACCTTTACGTTTACCATTTTTCTTATCATCTTACGCAAAAATAAAAAATTTAGATTTTTTGTTTAAAAAATTTAGTCTGGCTAAATAAATGGTTTGTCTACAAAAAATCGTTAATGAAAAATGTTAAAAATGTTAATAGTTTAAAATAGTTTAAAATTTTAAACGTGCACTTTTTGAGAAAGTCCTGTTTCAATGTTTCTAGAAAATAGTCGCCATTTCGTACCTTTCAAAAATTAGATGTAATCAGTAAAAAATACAGCATTAAAAAAAACTAGATTTTTTAAAAAGATTTTGAACATTAGAAGGTTAACTTCAATATCTCGTAATTCCTGAGATAAATTTTGCTCGGAGAAATTATGAAACGCGAATCCTTTTATTTTCATTATAGTGTGATACATTTAAAGGCTAATTCATTCTGACATCTTAACCTGGACCTCTCTGCTTGATTTGAAATGGAATCGCTCATAAGTCATAAGGTCAATAATTTTACTCTTATTCACAATAATTGAAAACAAATATTCTAAAATTTTCTGACAACAAAAAGAAAAATATTTAACTTACCTCTAGTACGATTCTTTCATGACGAATGAAAATCGATTTGAACTCTTTGAAATTATCAGTTTCCGGTTTTTTCTATCCTGATGCATGTTTCAATCTTCATAAAAACAATTACATATAAGTTTCATATTAACTTATAAGAAACTCATTTCATGATTTACCCTTTAAACTGGAATTATTATTCGTTTTTTTGAGTTTCTTAACCATGTAGCAAAGAAAAACTATAACTTTTTTGATGACAATGAGTATAGTCGTTTCACTTCAAGAAGTTATTTGAATTAATAATCTCTTTTATTTTACCGGAAACACTTTACGTCAATGATACCTCAGAAGAAACTGTGGCTTCGAGATGCTATGACAGGGAAGTTTCTGGTGCCTTAAAATAGGAATTGTGGATTTGATGTTATCATTGTGTGTGAATGGTCACGATCCGCACTTTAAGTTTCCATCAAGGATTCATTTTTTTAAAGTAGTAAGTTATATAGAAATTGCATTCGCCCCACGTAAACCATCGTCACGGCGGTGTGCGTGATACAAATGGCGATTTTGCACCGATGGATCTTAACGAGAGACTAAATGGCTTTGTTTCATAATTGAAAACGATTTTGAAATCAGTACTGTTAGTTAAAGACCGATGTATGTCTCTCACGCGAAAATTTCTTTGAAGCCAATTTACGCTGATAAAGCATTTACTCCTTTTGTTATATACACATCATAATTTATTTTAATTATGTAATACAGTTTGCAATGAGGAGGTTTTTTCCCATTATTACAATTTTGTAATGTATTTTGAACCTACCAGGGAAAAAAGTTAACGAACGTGCGGAATTCTGTTTTGAATTTTTTGTTTAAACTTTAAAATCTGATTCGCCGTATAGGCATCATGTAAAAAATGTACTTCACAACGAAAGTAGAATTGACATTCTGAAAATGTGCAAAATTCATGTTTCATAAAAACAGTTTCTTTTAGTTTCTTTGCCTGCGCATTCTAAATACTTGTACTGTTAAAATATGTTTTGAACATTTTCTCGTGGCTGTGTAACGTTTGACACTATTTAGATTCCACGGATTTTCAATTTATAAAGAAAAAATGTTTCTAAATATGTATGAAAACAAAGTTTCAATCATAATATTTTTGTCATAGTCATATTTAAATTGGATGTAATTATGGAAATGATAATTGCTTCTTGGTTGCATAAACTAGGTTCTTTCGGTTAAAATGTAGAGTGAGATTAATAACCTTAAAAAAAACAGTTAGCGATTAGATTGAAAAATTATTTGCATAACAACTTGTACATTTTAATTTGCAGAAATTACATTTAATTGAAGTTTGCGACGATTATAAATGCAATTTTTTTTTTAAATGAAGAAGACCAATTTTTTAGCAATAAAGTAAAATATATTCTTTTAGAGGATAATCACTTTAATATGTGCGTATATGATTTTTTATACTATCTTTTCTTGAAATACCGAGACTTCGGATTTTTCTGTCGCAAATTATTTGTATTTAATGTCGGGCTACACAAACAAAAGTATCATGTCAATATCCTTGTTTAAACACTAAAATTTATAAAAATGTTATTAATTTGTTAAATTTACACATTTAAGAAATAAAAGAAAAGTAAAGCCAACACAATTACTCAATTTTGATCAAAATTACAGGGCACAACATTGTCTGTTCGCAATTTATATTAAAAGCAGTTATAAAAATACTAATATTTATCTGCTACGCTTGCGCACTTTGAGCATGATCACTTTTTCCAACATTTGGCAGGCTGGGTAATGAGTAAATAACATTGTCAGTAGTGAATAGCGATTAAACCAACTCGAAGCGATATTAATTACTTATACAAAAGATGTAGAAAATCCAATATTTCCTTTTATTTTTCCATAAAACAGTAAATTTTATGATTTGCCGTACAAAACTATTACATATCGTGAACCGTTGCGAATCGGTACACTTTTTCACAAACCATGTCTTAGTCGTGATGTAGAAAGTGCCTAGATTGTCTCAAATTTTTAATAACTGTCAATTTGAGTTCTTTATAGTCGCAAGAAAATATATTTCACAGATCTTTGTAAAAAGAAATTTTTTTAATAAGTGTCATAAGGTAATAAGTAGTAGTAGCGACTCACTTGGCGATGCGGCGAATATACAGCCTATAAGAATGTTTTCCATGTTTAGGACTAATTACTGTTACATGTGTGTATACTGTATATTCTAAACTAAATTAGTACAAAACTAAACCAGTCTATCCTAGTTAAAGGAAGAAAAAATCAAGAATTAAAAAAACCTCAACTTTTTGATTAAATATTAATTTTATAATACATAGCCTATATTTCATTTTTACATTGTTTCTCTCTAATTTGAATTAGTATAAATTTTAATAACTCATTCAGTACACTTAATTTTAATTTATGAATCAGTTATTTTCAGAAATTTACTAATTTTAACAGTAAAAATACCATACTTGAAGTTAAATTAGTTATACCGTAACTGTAGTGAATCAATTATAGACTTAGAATAAATTGATAGAGGAATAATTTCTAATTAAGATTTTATTTATACTCCAATATTATTTGTAATATTGAAGTATAACATATTGTCGCTAAAGGTCAAACATTTTTTCACGGTGAATAAAAGATGTATGTCTGTGTGTGTGAATAGAATTTCATGAAAGGTAAGTTTACTTTCAAAATTATAAAATATTTGAAGCGATTAATATTATGCATATAACAATCAATATTTTTAAAAGACATGCTAAGTTTCAGTTAAGAAAAAATGTGTAACACACGTATTTTCTAAGTAACTGTTTATTTTCATTTAATTCCAAAAAACTAACTTATATTCGGTAAACAAAATGTTAATAATTACCATTTATATACATTCTTGTCCATCTTATGATAATTATAAATTTTAATTACTAGACTTGTATCTAATGCCCATTTTGAATTCCGCGCCAACTCCGCGACCCTAACATAAGCCAGTGGTGTCAGAACTGATCAGTCAGTTATGTCAGTGCAGGTATATATAATACTAATTGTTAGTGACTCAATTCTAGCTACAGAAATTAGTAGAATTTTAATGACAATCAGTTTTATTTTAATAATTCATACTGAGATAGTTATTGTTGACAATAAGACCAAATAAGGATTGGGATGGATTTTATTCTTCTGTGGGAGGGCTTCAATCGCACAGTAGTGTTATAATTTTGGAATTACTTCTTTACGAGATGAATTTGAAAGTTTGGGTAGTCTATCCTTTGATTGGTGTAAGATGTTGAAATTTTTAACAATATTAGTATCTTATAAATCAATATATATATTTATTTATATGAGTGATAAAAAAGAGATGTTACCTGCTCAAGATCAATTTAAAAATACAATTATTAAGCCTTTGATGATAATTGTAAAAATTATTTTGCGGATTCTCCCCGGAGTAGCGATTTGTCTCAGCTGACGGTTTTTAAAAATTAACTTTTAACATATTGTTAGTATTTTCAGTAAAGTTCTCTTTTATGCTAGTATAAATAAAAAGTAGTCAAATTTATATTTAAAAAACTGTGTTCGAAATTTAAAAATACGCTTACTTTATTTTACAGTATATATGCTAAGGAGCATTTTCGTAAAGAAAAAGCTTCCAAAATAACGTAAGCGCCATAAAACAACATACAGGAAGTTGGTTCACAACTTGACTCAGCGCAGAAATAGGGAAACTGTGGCGTTAATCGCCTTTCGCCAAAATGTCAACATCCGATTTCGAAATATAAACTCTGAAATTGCATTACATGTAACCCACCTAACGTAAGAATTCGAAGCTCTAAACTCAGAATAAATCAGCAAATTAAACAGTAGGCTCAGTGATTCAAAAACTAAACTCACTTGCACTTACTAAGTAGTCAGGAAAATAGTCACCATGGCAACCCACGCGTCACCTTCTTTCCCATGTACAGAATGGAGATGCACGATGAGTAGAAAAATGTTCTAGCGTTGGTCTGGCCCAGACCAGACCTCCTGGTTTCTAATATTGGCGCTGACCAGACGGTCTGGCCTGTGCCTGGTTAAAATTTTTACGTTTATTCTAGCTAGTCCCAGGCCAGGCCGTCTGATCAGCCGCAAGGTATGGGCTGGTCAGCCGCGATTTATTGGCTGGTTGACAATTTCTGACAGAGAGGTCAGAGTCATGTTGTGACGGCATCTGACAACTTAATTTTCTTAGTGACTTGGAAACAAATTATTTTTCGCTATAAGCATCTGTGGTTAAAATTTTGTTATTATAGACGCATTGTAACTTTTTCGGAATGTGTCAAAATAAATTTAGTGATTGAACTTAGATTTTGTTTATCCTGGGCTAGCTGATCAGTGCCAAACCTGGCCAGACCAGTATGCCAAGGTGTTAAGAAAAAGAAGTTTTGCTTTAAAGTGTGAATTTATTATTGCCCATCATTTTGAACGCCATGTAACTTTTTGAAAAAAGTTCAAAAAAAAATTTGTCTATCGAACTTGAGATTTTTGTTATTCTTGGCTCGCTGATCAGCGTCAAGTCTGGGCTAGGTCAAACCGTCTTTACCATGGTTGATCTTGTTTAGATGACCAGCGCCAAACCTGAGCCAGGCCATTCTATCAAAGTGATAAAAAAATGAAGTCTTGTTTTGATAGTGTGCATTTTTTATTTTCTGTCATTTTAAACACCCTGTCACTTTTTTGCAATATGTCGAAAAAATTGGCTGATCGAACTTGGAACTTTTTTTGGCTGTTAGCTTGCTGATCAGCGCCAGTCCTGGGATAGACCAGAAAATCCAGACTAGACGGTCTAGATAAGGTCATACCTGGGCCAGACTAGCCTCGCACCTCAGCCTGGTCAGATCTTTCAGGCTAGACAGTCTAGATAAATCCAGACCTGGGCCTGACTGCCAGGACATTTTTCCACTTGGGCGTCTAATTTCAGAGTGAATCACCCCTTGTAAGAATTTTATAAAAGTTTTAGATGTTTTGAATTTTTATGGTAAATTTACGTAGTATTTTACGAGTTTAGTTATACATAATAACAGTTTATAATATAAATATAAAGATAACAAAAGTACCATATATTTTTATCATAAATTAGATTTTTTTACATGTAATTTATATATGTTTAAATTAGAACTACAAAAATAAATGTTTATATCGCTTTAATATTTCATAAATTTAAATATAATCGAAAATGTTCATGAATTCTGATATTTTATTTAAATATAAACAAGGTAACTGGGCGAAAGGCGACCAGCACTGCAGTTTCGCATTTTCCCCGCTGTGTCAAATTGGGAACTATGATCATGATTATCGCCACACGCCCCTGGATTTAAGCCTAGGAGACCACACTTTTTTTACCTTTATTTAGGCATACTTGGTCTGGGCGACTGAATAATTTAATGTGTTTACAACTTTGGAACAAATCAACATTTTTTGACTGATAAATAGTGAAATCGAAACACCAGTTGCCGGCCAACAAGAGTATGCTAAAAACGAATCAAAAAATTATTTATTAAAAAGATATAACATTTTTTGCAAAACTTGTCACAAAAAATGATCGAAAATACAATTTTATGTAAAAAAATTTCCATTTAAAAAATTTTTGGAGTAAAAGAAAGAAATGCACCAATCCTTACAACGGAGGATACCAAATATTCAAAAAAATATATCGATTTGATTCGCTCAAAAAAGTTGAATTTTGCAAACAAATGAAAGTGCTCAGTTTTCACACACACACTCAAATTTCGCCATATAGGACAATCCACCTAAACAACTGCACATAAATAAAGATTTTTCACCTTAATTATAGTGAAATGGAATCAGTAGAGTCTCAGGTACACGGCTAAAATAAAATAATGACAATAAAAGTAAATTTCATAATTATAATAAATAAAATAATACTATAATAATACTATAAACTATAAAATACTATTACATATTAATAATTATATAATAATACTATATTTATTACTATAAAGTAATACTGTAATCGCTGTCTTCGTGTTCTGGTTCCAAATTTTTGAAATTCCAGACGCACATCATTTGCGGATCTGCTGGGACGCATTTCCATTGTAACTAGAAAAAAATATGAAAAACAAAATGAAAGTTCGCTCTTCTTTTATTTATATGCATTTATATTATTATTTTATTTTATTTACATTTGGAATCTAATTGAAGGAACTCTCAGTTCTTTCTCAGTATTCTGCGAGGTGTTTCTCTTACCTTTGATTACTAAATGTCCAGAGAAGACAAGAGGCGACGTTTAAAAATGGAAGAAATTAACAAAATATTTTTTATCAGAGAGAATCCAAAAGAAATTGTTCAAATGGCGCCCTTACCTTCGGAGCAACAGAATGTTTTGTTTGAGTTCAGGCGAGGAGCCATCGGACCATGCCCTCATCCAGTCTTAAATTGGATTCCCAGTGTATATTATTTTATTTTTTCAACGTTTTTTTATTAAATTTGTTGTCTTCAAAATTATACATTGTTTATTATTATATTAGGGAGCTAGCAATCACTTTTAAAAATAAAAAATCGTACTTATAATTTTTTGGCAAAACCGACGTTTTAACATTGGGTCGGATCGAATGTGATATTTTCGATCTGATTTGCGTTCATTTTCGGATCGGTTAATTCGATTCGATCGATCCACTGATCGAATGTCGAAAATCCGACATTCGATCTGTGCCACGGTCGAATCGAAATTTTCGATTCGATCGAATTGTCGATCGAATGTCGAAAAACCGACATTTGATCATCGCTACGATTGGATAGAAATTTTCGATTCGATCGGCACGTCAATCGAATGTCGAAAACCCGACATTCGATCCGCACTACGGTCGGATCGAATTTTTTCGATTCGATCGGCTATGGGCCTTCATCAGCCTTTACCATTTAATTTTTACAATTAAAGTTTGTCAAATTGATACTCTACCATTTTGGACGTTTCAATTCATCATTTAAGTTTTGAACACTCAAATTTTGAATTGAGATAATTATTTGCCGATGAGTCGTTTATAAAGTCGAACTTGTCAATGTCTACGTTGAGCTTTACAGTTCATATCCTTATTATAGGTTTGAAATGTCATGATATATTTCATACTTTGTAATTTATGTTCTTTTATTAAGCATAATAAAAAATTCAATTTAACTTGATCAAAAACCTAAAATAAGCCATGGTAAGGCCCAATACTAACGAGTTTGACTTTGATTTTTTTTTTCAAAAAAGTCTTTCTAAATTACTGTAAATGCTATGTTAAATTGTTCGTAGGATGACAAACAACTGTAATCAAAAACAAAATGTCATGTGTAAATAACTCATAGGCAAGGAGGTAAAAGCAGTTAAAATCGATTCCACTTTTCTTCTTATAATATTTTATGAAAATATGATAGGATCCAATTGACGAAATTTTAATTTAATACTATACAACTTAATGATAATTTTAGGTGCATATATTTTATATGAATTAAAATTTCTCATTTCCTAATTCTTAATCCAAATTACATAAATTCAGAATACAAATTTTTTTCATTCTCAATTCTCATCCTGATGAGAAAGTATTGGTTTTGTCTAAACTTTGACATGGTCGGTTTTCATGAATTCTCCACGTTTTGAGACTCCCTGAGTCAGAAAAAGCTATTTTTACGGAGGAGATTGTCTTCTGTTTTAGCACACTTTTTCAAGACCCAAAAAGAAAGGACGAGTGCGCCAACCAGCTATTTTGGATAAAAACTAAAAAATTGAGCACATTTTCAAAATTTTGGAGACTACTTTTTTTCAAAATTTGAACATTCTATTTACGGCTATCCATAGTATTCAGAAACACAAGCAATTTATCTGTGTAACTTTTTACCATAAAATCAAAATTATCAGAGTTATGGCATTATAATAATCTCAAAAAACAAACGAAAATTAACATTTTAAGCCAAACAACGTATGATATGAAAAAAGGCAGTGGTAAAAAATGTTTCTTTCAGGAAGCCTTACAATGTCATCCTAACAACTTTTCGAATTTTTTCGAAAAGTCGAAATGTCAAAAGCACAAAAAAATTTCAGATCATTTTTTTCGAAAATTACAAATTATATACACAACCATCAATAGTGCTCGAGAACACGAACAATTTGTCCTCATAACTTTTTTCTATAAAAACAAACGAAAATTGACTTTTGAAGCCAAACAACGTACGATATGAAAAAAGTCAAAAGCGAAAAAATGTTTCTTTTGGGAAGCCTTAAAACGTTATCATAACAACTCTCTGAATTTTTTCGAAATGTCAAAAATTCAAATTGTTTGGAAGCACAAAAAAATTGTGAGATCGAACAATTTATCTGACTTTTTTCGGTAAAATGAAAATTATCAGACTTGTTTGTAGCATTTTTAATATCCAAAAAAACACGAAAATTGACATTTTAAGCCAAACAACGCACGATACGAAAAGAAGACTGGAGTAAGAAAATGTTTCTTTTGTGAAGCCTTACAATGCTTTCATAACAACTTTTAAATTTTTTTCGAAAAGTTGAAAGTTCAAATTTGGATAGCACAAAAATAATGAAAAATCAAAACATTCATTTTGCGGTCGAATGACGCAAGAGACAAAAAATGAGCAGGCCCAGATTGAGCACCTCAAAAAAATCTACAAATTTTGTATTGATCACTTTTGTATAAGACATGCAGTTTTTGTTTTATTCGAAAAAAGAATTGAAAAAAAAGTAATAATTCATTTTTAGAAAAACCTCCAATAGAGGGAAAATATCATGCAAATTTGTTATAAATAATTTTTTCATATGACGCGTAGTTTTTGCTTTAATCGCAAAAAATAACATTAAAAATAAAAGTTAAATTCTTTGAAATACGACATACAGTACGAAAAAAAATCAGTAGACAAAAATTGTTCTACCAAAAAGGATCTACAAATTTACTATGAATAATTTTTATATAGCGCGTGCAGTTTTTTTTATTTATAAAATAAGATGAAAAACAAGAAAGTTAAATTTTTGGAAAAACAACAAAAAGGACAGAAAAGGCGATGAGACAAAGGTTCTTTTCCAAAAAATATCTACAATTTGGTCATAAATTCTTATTATGGGAACGTATCAAAAATAAAGAAATTCTCTTTTTATACAAGGAACACAAGCTACAATAACATTCTATTCAATAACATTTTTTACCTGCATTATATCTACAAATTGTTTCAAACTACCTCACGCTACGGCGGGTATTTTTAGTTTTATTCGTAAAAAATTATATTAAAAAAATTATATTTATGGAAAGTTGACATAAGTTGCAATAAAATGGCTGATAACAATTTTTGTTTAATGAGATGCGATACGATGCGCACAATGAATATTATGAGTTGCAATAATAAAAAGTTTTTTGGAATGATATAAGTTTTTCAAGGTAGCTGACAATATAAAATCTAATGTAAAATAAGAGATAAGCATTAAAGTATTCAGTAAAAACTAAATTTTTACTTCATTTTGCAATACGTGAATAAGCCGCACCAGGTCAAGATACAGAAATAAATATAATATACATTTGATATAATAGAGTTTATAATAATATAATGGAGTTTATAATAGAGTCATGCTGGTAGAAGTAGAATGCGAAGCACGAGATACGTGATGAGAATGTGTTCGCTAAAACCGAAGGAGTTTTAATTTTAAAAAATCGCAATCACCAAATTAAAGGGTCACAAATCTGTAAAAAAAATACAAAGGCTGAGCGCGTAGGGCGAGGCAAATTTACTATCGTGCGCGAACCAACAGTCGCGTATCTTAGGCGCGCTCAAATTCGCGACTGAAGCGAACCGTGCGCGAAGCGCGCGATGAGAATGTGCACGCGAAGCTGTGACATTTTTTAAAACCGTTATGTGATGGAAAAAATTAAAATTAAGCTAGGGTAATAACTAATAACAGAATATTCTGTCTTGAGAATATTAAACAAGAAAATAAATAATAACCTGTAAAGCCTTTAAAAAGCGTTTTACAAATCTTGAGATGAATACCATCTAAAGAATTATTATTACTAGTTACTATGTAATCGTATAGCAAGTTTTAATTAATAAAATAAAAATTACCAGCACGTTCTTTCTTATTGTTGAACTATATATAGGATGCGTAATATTAATCAGCAGATTGACGCAGTATTGTCTTCATGTCTCTCTCGATCTGCAATCTGCATTCTGTATGCATCGGATTAGATTTTTAGAATTTAAATTATAAATGAAAAATTTAAAATGCCTCTCGTCAGTCGCATATTGGATTTTCATTATTTTCAATTTTCAGCAATTTAAGGCCGATCGAATTGAAAAATTCGATCCGATCGTAGCGCGGATCGAATGTCGGATTTTCGACATTCGATCGACGCACCGATCGGATCGAAAAATTCGACCGGTGGGTTGATCGAATCGAATGTCGGATCGAATTTTTTTTGCACTCCTCTAGTTTCTACCTAAAGTTTTTTCCCGCACAGGTCCTAAGTATCGCCCTTTAACTACTTCCTAATAAACGAACTTGCAAATAACGTGTCTGTCAATTACACCATAGTAAGAGCTTCTAGGTTTAAAGAACTTCTTAATTATATTTACTAAAATAATAAATAATTTATCTCAGTTCTTCTATGTCATTTTATCAATAACATTGAAATTAACATGAATTTTCTTGAAAAAAGAAAAATTCAAATTTTAATTGCTCAAAGATACGAAAAAAGTAGGATAGAGAAAGATTGTGCGTCCAAAAAAAGATCTAAAACTTTATTATTAACTATTTTTGATAGGGCGCGGAGTTATTGTTTTATTTGTAAAAAAATAACATTAAACATTTTAATAAAGTTTTTGGATAAACGACACAGAATATGAAAACAATAAATAGATAAAAAGCTGTTCATCCAAAAAAATTTACAATTTTTTTATTAACTGTTTCATGATAGAACACGCAATTTGTTAGCCTAAGTTATACCTACAATTTTTAAATCACAAAGAAAACACGTCTGTTTCGATATCAATGCACATTATGAATTGTACCAATGTACCTTTATTGTAATCATACATTTTTTCAGGACATCTGCGAATAAGGATTAATGCCAAATAAGAAACAAATATTAAAGTAATCGTGAAAAATAAAATTTGTATGGAAAAGTTCGAGTTTTGGTTAAATTGTAATCGAGTGCGGAGCACGAAATACGTGATGAAAATGTGCTCGTCACTGTCGAAGGAGCTTTAAGAAAAGAGTATTCACAATAAGAAAATTACAGTTGTCGATACTTTAACCTTTAATTTTAAAAGGCCTGTGCACAAATGTGGGGTAAGTACCAAGAGCGCGAAGCGCCAGATGCAACAGTCGCATGCCTTAGGCGCGTTCAAACTTGCGGGAAAAGTTAGCTGTGGGCTTAGTGTGCGATGAGAATATGCCTGCCCAGAGGACAGATTAAAAAAAATATTACCTCCATAAGTCTGTTCTATAGGGTCCCACAAAAAACTCCATGAGTAAAAAATTGGGTTTTGCGAGTTTTTGGCACTAATTATGATTTTTTACGGGGGCTTAAATACAAATTGTTTGTAATACATAAAATACTACTTTGTACTGACATAATTGTTTGAACAATTTTGTATTATTTTTAATAACATTGTCTTTGAATAATGTTGTATTATTTTTAATAACATTGTATTTGAATAATGTTGGATCATTGCGGTTATTTCTTAAATTTTCAACTTTTGTCAATTGTTTACTTATAGTGAAGGTAATAATTAATGCAATTGAGAAAACATAACTGTTTTAACAAATTATTATTGTTTATAATTATCATTGTATATTAATGCTAGAGATTTGCGGGGTTTTTCCTAAATTTTATAACTTCTAGTCCATTTTTCATTTAGTGAAGCAATAATTAATGCAATTTTACTAAAATTTCCGTTTAAACAATTTATTATTGCTTATTTTCTCTTAGATAATTGCTAGAAAGTGGCGGTTTTTTCTCAAAAAACTTAACTTTTCTTTGGTTTTTTAGTTATAAACAAATAAAAAATAAACATTAGAGATAATAATTCAATAACCAATCTCTTTTTTTTGTGAATATAATTTTCTGAAATAACACAGATGTTTGTAAAATTGGTAACTGACTATAATTCCCTCCTTACTAGTCACGCAAGTCAGAAACAATATTTACTGCAAGTAGTAACAGAGTACCGAAGGCAATTTCCTGTCTGCAGTAAGTCTACCTGGTCCCGTGAGTTGTTATAATCAATTAATTATTTTATTTAGACCTTTTTAATCTCTATATCTTATTTTATCTTATCTTATTTTAATTACATATATTTTCTTCGGAGTATGCATATTAGTAGTAGGGGATGGGGGTAGTAAAATTTGTGTAATTCCAATTTTTTCTTTCACGCTTTCCAATAAACTTCATTTTTTAATTAAAAACAAAATTCTTACAAGTCATTTCAGACTTACTTGTCCTACGTCATCTTAATTATTCCATTCTTTGTTTCTATCTATACTGCAAGACAGATTTTTTGCTTAAATTGATGGTATCAAAACATTGACGAACGAGTGAAAATAATTCACTAAGTGAAAAGTGGAACATTATAGAAAAACTGCAACTTTCTAGAATTGTTAAAGAGAATATTGTGATAGATAATAATAAATTGTTTAAACAATTATTCATGTTATATTTAATTTATTATTGGATTGGTTTTCTTTCACTAAAAACTTGACAGTAAGTGTAAACATTCTGAAAGCCCCGCGAGTTTCTGTGGTCAATTGAGAAGAGAAATGTTTTGAGTTTTAACTCGATTTACTTACTACTGATGATTATGAATAAAATTGGTAAACACGTATTTTTTCTCATGGGAAATACGTGTTAAACTTCATGTGGTTTGCGGAAGCTGTAAATATAATTTTTTTAATTTATTTTTTTGTGTATTGGAACAAATTTTCAGGCGATGTGCATGAAAATGCTTAAAAAATGTTGGCCACCCAACTGTCCAGTGTCCAACCTTCCATTGATGTTGCAAAACAAAGTAAGCTATAGGTCACTTTATTTCGCATCTTAAAACTTTTTTATAAAAGACACTAATATACGCAATATTACTGTGCACAAGTATTATTTATGTGAAACGGCACCTGATGCTAACGTGCCTTACCCAATTTTGAAAAGAAGGCTTTTATTGCTTTTCGACCGTGCAAAGCCGTGTTGTGGCAACTTGGCGGACATCTAATGTTTACGAAAGTTTACGTGTACTAGCAGATTAATTGTTTACATTTTTCTTTTCCCTTTTTTCTTTTTTTGAAACAACACATTTAAGAGTGTGTTGACCAAATTTGATCATTGGATTCTTGTTTTTATTTTAATTTCCAATAATTTCGTAGGCAAAAAGAGTAAAGGTTTGAAATATTTAGCTGAACGTAAAAAAACCCCACACTGGCAACGAAAGTTCGTTGTCGACTAAATTTGCCGGATTAGAAAACTTATCGCCGTCAAATTGGTCGCGGAGGTCGTTACTCGACCTATTAACTAACGACAACTGCTCTTGCAAGAGGAATGGATAAATGAAGCAGCAAGCTTTGAATGCTAACGAGGTGGACTGAAACCATTTAAATTTACATTCCAAACTTTGTTATTCCTCTATTTCACTAGCCCATAACATCAGTTGGAAATTTTATTTTGAAAGTAACGTACAATGGGCTGTGTTTCTCAATTGTGCATAAATAATATTTTTTTCTGACGAAAGTGAATATCACCCTCCATATTTTAATTAAGTAATAGTAGAGTCTTTGTCGATCACAGGGAGTAAATTTAATTGCAAATTTTTATTAAAAACTTACCCCCTGTGATCGACAAAGACTCTACTATTACTGCTTAATATTTTTTTCTAATTAAAATAAGAGGAATGTGGTTCGACCTTGACAAAGAAAAAAGTATTTGTTTGGATAGCTCCGTAGTTAAATTCGATTATCCTGTAAAATTTACTTCAGGGAGTATCTTGGGGGTGGGGGTATTAGGACGAAAATAATGCGTTTTGATTCGAGTACAAACATTTTAATTTCATTTAATCAAACCATACTATTAACATACCTAGTACCTATGAATATGTATATAAACTGCTTTCGATTCTTCATGACATTATGGCACGCAGATCTTTTACTATACCTGAGATGTTGTTTTCATTAAATAATTAAAAGTTATTTCTGTATGCTTAACGTACATTTTAGATCGAAGTTTAAATTTGTTAATTATCCCTGTTAAATTTCTTTATATACAATATTTAATTCTAGGTTTCTTGTAATATTACATCGTGTAAAGCATAATTTAGTTAAATTTCTCTAAAGTTTTATTTGTCGTATCGACTACCGGTGCTCATTTCATGAGCATTCTTTCCAAATTAAAAATTATGAAAATTGTATTATTTTCTACTAGAATACATTCCGCGTATAGGTCGCTCGATTCGTTTTTTGTTACAGGAATATATTTTTTCTAATTACACTAACATTCAATTATAAAAGTGTCAGAAGTTATTTGAGCAACCTTACAATTTTTTATTTATTTATTTTTTTAACATCGTAAGTTTTGTAGATCAATCCATTCGTTTTTGAAGGGCGAATATTTAAAGGGTGGCAGTACAGAACATTTTGTAAAGTCGAAATCACTATTTGAAAATAAAACGAATGTCTATTCTCAAGCCGAAGTGTTGCTAAAATGAGGATAACAAAGTTTGATAAAAAAAAGTTATCCAGGTTCAACAAAACGGATGTTAAAGTTCAGAATCCCAAAGTGACATTAAACATAAATTGGAGTGAGTAGACTTGGCTGCGAATTGCAATAACATGTTCAATTGTTTGTTTAAAAATAAAATCATGGTCCTGAGATTTTACGTTTCTAAAAACAGGTAAAAAAAAGTTTGACGTAAAAACTGTTAGCTAATTCCGAGAAAATAGACCGAAAATTGTAAGAAAAAAAAATCATTTGACTTCAAAATCGGCTGTAGATAGCTATTAGAAATTAAATTTTAAATTTTAAATTTATTTTACACGAAAAACATGCTTTCGAGATATAGGGATGCTCAATGAGAAAAAAATGGATTTATGCTAGAAAATTTATCCTGTTCCGAGAAAATCTAAATGAAAGAACGCGAGGTCATAGTATGACAGTATGACAGTATGACCTAGTATGAAAAATATTTTTTTTTCTGTAAAAAAAATATTTTTAAGGTAAATCAATGCTAAACGGCCATAACAATTATTACTACATTAAAATATAAACTAAAATTCCGTTAAAATTAAAAAAATATATTGTGTGTACCAAGAAATGAGATTTCAAACAAATCTTTTTACCACAATGTGTATTTGATTTTTAAAGGTTTTTTTGTGTTATAAACCCATTTTCGATTTAAAAAATGTTGGCTATCTAGTTCTGTACTGCCACCCTTCATTTATTCTCGACATGACTTAAATTGTAATAATTGTCTATTTTGAGATATTCAAGAAAAGGGGCTATTCACAAAACACGTGATACATTTTTCAGGCACTGCTGACCCCTCCTCCCCTCTGCGTGATACTTTTTCCATTGCTCTTAACAGGGAGAATGATACTTAGGCAGACCCCTACCCACCCCTAAACGTATCACGTATTTTGTGAATGACCTCAAAGTATAAACAGGAAATTTCATGACTATCTATGCACAATGCACATGCACACATAAAAAACGCATATATCCGGACAATTTTTTGTAATAAATCATATTAGATGTATTTAGGTGGAATGAATTTAAACATAACTATTTTTATAATTTTGAATTTGTCACCACTACAATGATTCCTCTTTGAATAACCTAAAGCCGACGATAGTAAATAAAGAGTGTAAAGTATTACCGTAAATAAGTTACATCTAGACTTTGGAAGTTAAGTAGGTAATTCCTAATTACAAAAGTGGAGTCAATTATATTATTATTAAACCAACATTTGTGAGAAATTTCTTTCTTCGGAATGAGATCTATACCCATCATCATGTTGCTGATAATCAATCATTTATAATCTACATGCACACGGATAAAAATGAATATTTACTCGCAACAGCTATAGATTTTTATGGTTTAGGACAGCCATTAGGTCCTAGGGTATTAGGAAGTTATGATCTGTATACATTAGAAGCTATACAACAACAATCATCAGACAGTAAATCCAAATATATACAATTTCATTTATGCCTTGCATCTCAGAAAGCTAAGCGTTAATACTTGCATGTTAGGCGGTGGTACTATCTGATCCTTTAATATCTAGGATTTAACATTTATTTTTCTCCGTACACATTCATCAATATAAAATTGTTTTTCCGTACGCATTCATCAATATAAAATTGTCACATAATGACCTCAAGGTGAATTATTGTCGTGTTTATTATTTTATACTTAATACTAAAATTTTGGTAAGTGTTTTTGTATATTAAAAACGTGCACCATTTCATCATGCTGATTATCACGTCTAAATAATTGAATTTCACAGTTTCGAACCTACATTAATTTTTACCCGAGTACGTCGAACTGATAACACTTAGCTAAACGTTAACAATCGCTCATCTAAGAAGAGAGAGTCTTCTGTTATCGAGCCCTCTTTAACTTAATTAAAAAATCGACTACGTATAGAATAAGTTATCTACCTGTAACCGCTAGCTAGCCAGTCACTTTTGATAAGATCAGCGCCTTTCTCGCCAATCATGATAACAGGTGCGTTCGTATTTCCGCTGCATATCGTTGGCATGATCGACGCGTCTATGACTCGCAAACCACTCACACCATAAACTCTTAATCTTGAATCCACGACCGCTTCTGGATCACTAGGGGGTCCCATTTTAGCTGTACCAACTGGATGATAAATTGTCATAGATATGTGCCTAATGTGGCACTCCCAATATGCTTCTGAGCCGAATTTTAGATGCCTACATCCAGGAAGTTTGATACGATGTACTCTGGAACCGAATTGCTTAAAAACCTCCGCTTCGCTGACTCTCATCGCGATTTTTGCACCTTCGACTAGTGTAGCAAGATCGAAGGGATCGTCAAAATAATTTGCATTAATCACAGGATTTTGGAAGGGGTTAGAACTTCTCAATCTAATAGTTCCACGTGATCTAGGCCTTAATAATAGGGGCATAATCGTCCAAGCATCTCTATTGGTGATAGGTCTAAAAACAGTGTTGTAGACCTCATCTGTGATGCCAAGAACTTTTCTAACTTGGACGCCAGCATCTGAACTTATGGAGGCTGGAGCCATGTGGAATTGTATGTCCGGAAATAAACCACTTGCATTTGCATATTTAGTATTGACGAAAGCATAGGCTTCAACTCCACCTAAGGTTGACATTGGCCCTCTGCCGTTGACAACGTAGTGCATCGTCATTGGCGTTGGTTGAAAACGACTTTGAACTATAGATACTGGCTTATCTATTAGAAACGTTAGTCCTCCCATTCCCACGTGATCCTGTAGATTGTCCCCTACCCTTAGGTCTTGTAAAACAGAAATGCCAACTTGATGAAGATGCTCCCTTGGTCCGATTCCTGAAAGCATCAAAAGCTGGGGACTGTTAACGGCGCCCGCAGAAAGGATCACTTCCTTTCTTGCTTTGACGAACTGCTTTCTTCCGTCACGATAGAACTGTACACCCTTAGTTCTCTTTGTTAGCGGATCAATAACGATCTTTGTCACGTGAGCGTTCATAGCCGTGTGCAAGTTTCTTCGAAGTCTGACTGGGCGGATAAAGGCTTTCGCTGTGGAACATCTTGTACCGCGTCGAATTGTGCCTGTGGACATAAAATTTGGGTTGTAATGTTGGAGAGATCTTCTTTCTTTGTTAAATAATACGATTATATTTGATCCATTAGAAACTATAATTTATATAGGATTTTTGACATATTCTTTTATCAGAAACAAAGTAAATTCGAAATAAATTATCGTTCAATCCGTGACATTGGAAACTGTTTGAATATGTAAATCATAAATAACTTTTTGTTTACAGGAAAAGTTACAACTATAGCTTCAAGTATACCATAAAGTGGGACGTTACGCAATTAAAAGGTCCACTTTGTTGATGTGGGGATATATTTTCAAAAATTATCTACATAAGTATGTAATCAGATGATAGAGCATGGATTTAAGTTTACCCATTGAGAACCCAAAATCGATATTTTTACCTTGGTTCACAAAAACGAGAAGATCTCCTAAACTCCGCGATCGACAAAGTGAGCCCCTGACTTCCGGAACGTTACAAGTGTTTACATACCTTGAGCAATCATAAATCCGGTCTGAATTTCACCGTTGATATCTCTATTTTCATATCCAATTTCCATTCCCGCTTGTACAAAAGCTACTGCTAAGGGCGTCTTCCATGGTGATTCCTGGACAGTTAAAAATCCTCCAGATCCATGGTATGGATTATTTTTCAAGTAAGGATTCCGATTATCTTCTGATTTTTTAAAATAATAGAGAGCTTCATCATATCCCCAGCCTGGATTCCCTAGAGATTCCCAAAGATCATAATCGTGTTTATTTCCTCGAACATAAAGCATGTAATTAAGTACGCTAGAACCTCCTAGAACTTTTCCTCTGGGCCAGTTACACCTTCCATTGTGCATAGCCAAACATGCCCTTCCAGTTGGTTCCGTTTTGTACTTCCAATCCAATTTCGTTAATTGCAAGTAAGCAGCTAGTGAAGGAACGTCTGTGATTTCGTTTTCGTCTGGTCCTGCCTCTAATAATAGAACGTTCCAGTTGGAGATTTCTGATAATCGGCTGGCTACCACTGCACCAGCTGAACCTCCACCGACTATTATAAAATCATATTCTGGATCCAGAGGATATCTATTAATTGGTCTACTCTCGGGATCCAGTTGGTCATAGTGGTAGTAAGAAAGTCCTGCGATTAATAGTGGTACGACCAATAGACCCGAACCCACAAGACCGAGAGCTCCCTTTAAAGCTGTTGTGACAACTATAGCACTGAAAACCATTTCTATCACCCTCGTTGAAACTTATTTTCATTCCCATAAATAATTTCAAATGAACGTAGAATAATTTTATTTTGAAGAATCTTTTCCTTCTAGTTGTCGTCATGAACACAAATCTGGAGGCCTCGACCTTATTCTTTTAAGACGTCGGCCACTACTTGGACTGTACATCGTATAATTGATGATTCTGGGCACCTCGTCCTTTGAGTTTGGATTTTCTAAAAATGAGTAGGTTTGCGTTAGTTATTATTAGCTTGTACCCAAAGAGGCTGATTTTCCGAAAACGCTACCTCAAAATTTGAAACTGTTTCAGGATTCTGCTTCAGAATCCTAAAGAAAAACATAAGAATTTTTTGTTAAATATCTCAAAAATATCGATTTTAGGAAATAATTTGTCGTAGGCATTCAGAGGATTGAGGCATTTAGCCGACTGCTTAGGCGTTTGGACGACTACTGACGTTCAAAAGAATTTAGGACACAATATATACCTGACGTCTAAGTGCCTGTTTTATTTAGGCATTCAGAAGACCATAGAGGGTTAAAGCACATTAAATGGTTATTTAAAATTTGACTTTTATTTTCATGTTCATCTAATCAACGAAATATAGTTTTAGAAAATAATAAGAATGATTTAATGTTTTTGTATTAAAAAAGTCTTTTAAATTCATGTTTTCACAGCTTTCCAAGGTAAACAATGATTTATTTGTTGAAGTTGTCCAATTATAATTATGTTAATAATATTATTAGTGTCCAATAATAAAGAAAAACGTAACTAGTACAACAAATCATTCAAATGAAAAACCTTTATTTCAATTCAAAAATTAATTGATGAATTTATAATTAATGTCTTCCATACCTCATGTATTTTTATTTACTATTAATTATTTTGAATTAACAGTGACATTTCTCGTCATCCAAAATAATGTAGATGTTATTGATACCGATTAAATGTTCAACTTATAAACGCTCTTAAATAACATTAGTCTGCCATCAATCGTGAAGCAAGCAGCATGAGCGACCGAAGATTTTAAAATTATTATGGGTGAGTCCATTGTGAACAGGATTGAGTTTGATGAGAAATACAAAAATACTATAATGAACGAAAAAACAACAAACCGCAATATTTGGAGCGAAAATCAATTAAATAAAGTCAAAAGTTTGTTATCTGGAATTTCCAAGACCGAATTTCAAAATAAAAATACAGTTTTGTTTTCTTTTTATTTATTTCATACGTAGTTCTTTCTTCCTGAAATTTTTATTCAGCATAAGAATAACAGGAGATTACCTGAAAAATTCAGGGACAATTGTGTATTTTTTAGTGAGTTTTAATTTTTTCTAGTATCTGTCTCAAGTTACCATTTAACATGCACTATTTCTACAAAAAATGCATTTAGGATTTAAATTAAGCCATTAACTTATTTTTGTGATCGAATTGCAAAATAAGAAGGAATTTTTTATCTTCGAAAACTGTAAAAAGATGTACTTGAATCAAAAGACTTTTTAAATATATTACATGAAATCATTATTCTTTTTGTTTTGTTAAAGTATATTTCATTAATTATATGAACGTGACATAAAAGTAAAATATATAATAAGTAATATAGTAATATAGTAAGTAAATATATTACATTAAATCATTATTTTTATTGTTTTGTTAAAGTATATTTTATTAATTACATGAACGTGAAAATAAAACTAAAATGTTAAATAGTCATTTAGCGTGCTTTAATACTTATGGTTGGTTTCCTATAATTGCCTAAAACGTGACAGGCTTCTTCTAAACTCCGGCAATCGGCTGAACGCCTAGGCAGTCGTCTGAATGCTTGAATCCTCTAAATGCCTACTACAAACAAGCATATAATAACCCTTTACAGTTTATAAAAATGTTTTTTTTTCATTTGTTCTCCGATAACTGATATGTTTGCAGATATTAAAAAAACAGCTTCTTTTTAAGTTTGGAATAGTTTTTTCGAAGGTTTATCCTTTCAAAAAATTATTGAATTTATGATCAGTAGAGAAGATTGTCCTCCCAAAATCATAATGTTACTGATGTAAAAATTTTTTTTGCTATAAAGTGTCTAGTCATCATTATTTTAAACTTGAATTACAAATTTTTTAAATGACATGCTCGTACATATCTTTTATGTGAAAATGGAACTATTTAAAAAGTTTGAATAGAAAAGGATAGAATTAGAATACTTTCGCCAGTTATACGAGGTCAAAGAATTTGCAGAAAATGCTTAAATCACCATATTCATATTAAAATACTTCGAAGTTCATGAACAAATCTAACTACATTTGCAAAATGCAAGAAGATGGTTATTTATTATCTGTGGCTTACAGATTGATGACAGTAATTCTCGTAGTTTGTAAAAGAATTGCGTACCATTCTGGAAAAAAGGAAAATACGTAAAAATATACTGCAGAAAGATTGCAGGTCATCTTAAAATAAAAAAGTGAATGTCAACATTACTACAAACTGCGGTCAAGATTATGCCGTGTATAATTGTGTGAGAAATACTGTTGGGATAACGTGTAGATAGAAAGTAGTGCATTAGTATGGTTGTGTTGGTATATGGGCCATTTTCACATATATAATTTAGGATTCCATGCTGTAACACATTTCGTAAATTGCAAGCGTTGATTGAAATGACTTAAGAATTTGAATTTTCCGTGGTGTATTTATTTGAAAGATTTTTGAAACAGCTAGGGAAACAAATAAAGGGTCAATAAACATTTTAATTATTATTATTATTTTAACCAATTTCACATATCAATGGTTTTCTGGGTGCCCGTGCCCGGCCCAACTCGAAGTGATTTGTCAAACCTTTAACTTTAATGTTACGATTTCGTACAAACGAGCGTCTCTTTAGTAAAGAATAAGAAATCCATTTATTTCTTGTGATATTAGTAAATTTATTTGTCAACCTGGCCATATACATTTAATTTTCGCAAATCATAAGATGGAATAGCAAATTGACTGTGCCTGTTAAATTGATTTCATTAATTCATTCATGTATTATGAAGGTTTCATCCTCTATTTTAGTATAAAATACGCATTTATCAAATCTGCGTTCATGTGATTAATGTCATGTGGGTATAAATAATATCTGTATGCATGTATTTTTAAATTCTGATCCAGAAAAGGTATTAGATTTGTGTACCAGTTGCCCCCCCCCCCCCGGTTTTTGTCAAAGGTTCACGTTTTGAGACCCCCTGAATCCGAAAAACAGGTTTTTACGAATGTGCCTGTCTGTCTGTGTCTGTGTGTCTGTGTTTTTGCGCCTGTGATACTGTGTGTGCCTGTGTCAGTAGATTTCGAGGTAGATTTTTAGTTTATTAGGACGATAACTTTCGAAAGAATTGACAGATTGGATTGACATTTGGTTATACTCTTTTAGCGTCCTAAAATAAAGGTCAAGTTCATTAGCCAGCCATTTTGGATGCAAATTTTAAAAAGTGAGCCCATTTTGAAAATTTTTGAGACCACTTTTCTTCAAGATTCAAAAATTTTCTGTTCAATTATTTATAGTACTCAAAATGACTTTTTTTTATAAAACGAAAGTCTTCAGAGATGTGGCAAACAATGCAAGATACGAAAAAAACTCAAGAAAGGAAAAATGTTTCTTTTAACACGCCTTACAAGATTATCATAACGACTTTTGGAATTTTTTAAAAAAATCGAAAATTCACATTTTTATTGCACAAAAACACTAAAAGATCAAAAAATCCATTTTACGGTCAAACCACGCAAGATGCGACAAATGATAATTAGACCAAAATTGTGCACACAGCAAAGATCTGCAAATTTGTTATTGGTGACATTTTGATAGGAAGTGTAGTTTTTGTTTTATTCCTCAAAAATAACATTAACATTGGAAAAATCAGCCCGGTGAATGGGTACATTCTCATCAAAACTTGGCTTATTTAATTTATTTCTCATCTTGTGTGTGGGGTTTCAAAAAATTTACTTTTTAAAAAATTTAATAAAAATATTAAAAATTAATAAAGTTTAAAAAATTATATTTTTCATTTAACTATATCAACTATATCCCATCTAACACAACGCTGCTGAAGGTTGGTGACCTCATCAGCATAAAACACTAACCAAGCTGTGACTCGGTTTAAACTAATTTAGAAGTTAGAAAAAGGTAATGCTGATCTGTAGACCATATCTGTAACGTTTAAATCATACAAATAAAACTATAAATGAACAAATGCAGTTTTTGAAAACCGGGAGAAGTTGCAATAAAATTTTGAATAGCAAATTTTTTTTAGAGAATGCGCATATTTTAAACAAGTCAATAACACTACACCTGTTTCATTATGAATGTATTATTAATTATAATAATATACATTTATGGAGATGATATATAATTTGAGGGACAAATTCGAGTGCGATGCACGAGATACGTGATCAAAATGTGTTCGTTAAAGCCACAAAAGCGAATTCACTATTACCAAATTACTGTTGTGGATGAGTTGACCTTTAGTTTAAAAAAATCTGTGGGAATATACAAGGACCGATCGCAGAGCGCAAGGGAAATAGATTATCGAGCGCGAAGCGCGAGAAGCAACAGTCGCGCGCCCTAGGCGCGCTCAAACTATACGTACAATAATAAAAAAAATGTTGGTAACTAATTTTGGGTCCAGTCTGCCTTTTTTTCAAAAATGATCCTTTTGTACCATTTATATTATTCTCATGAATCATAAATCGATAGGTACTTGAAAATAGAATCCTGTTATCTTATATTTTTTCATACAATCTACATACACAAAATCTTAAAATATGTGAAAATTACCTATATTGGGGCTTAGTTCAAGTGTACTAACATTGGAATTCTGAAAGCCAAGTACTCTGTATTTTTTTAATATGCGTAAATGCATGAAAGCGTGAACTATAAAATTTCGTTGGTGTCTATTTGTGGCGCTTATGAAAAGTTTTCGATGGATTCTGAGAGTTTTATAGCATTATCAATGTCATAAAGTTAAAGGGAAATTAAAGTGAGAGAAGAAATCAGATTCACTTACCCCGACCAATCACATATTGGATATGATATTTTCAACCGTTCACTTTCGTTCAAATTGCCAGTGGCGCCTTCTTCCTCATAAATTTCTCGATCAAGGCCTATTTTCTGCTGCTGAAACGCAAATTAAATTTTTGTTTGTATGCATATATTTTAAGTGTATCTACACTGTTTGTGTTTCAATACGTTTAATGCTTGCCTAATATTTGTATAAATGAATATAATGCTTCGTATTAACGTACTCATTAACAAGTACAAAATTAAAATAGCCATGTAGTTAGTCAGGATTTATATCCTTATATCGACACTCCTTGAAGAAGGTGTTTGTTTTGAGTTATTTTTAAAGAAGTTGTTTATTCAGCGAATTATTTTATTCTTGAAATTTTGTAGAGGTACCGCTGACACAGGGGATTTTCAAAAATAAAGTTTCCTTTTCTGTGTAAGCTTCTAATTCATGCTAGTTGCATAATTAAATAAGAAGATAATACAGCAGCACTGCTTTCATCCTTTTTTCAAGGGATAATAGAATATTATATTATTTATATTTCTAATAAAACTGAGGATATCAGCACACGAGGGACATATACTGCAAAATATTTTATTTTTTACTCATAATAAACTACAAATTACATAAATGAAACAAAACAAATTTATCGAAAAAATCACTTCTAATTCAGATTATTTTGTAATTACCTTTATCGTGAATTTGAGACGTTACTCAATGTTCGTTTCAGTTAAAGCAAAAAATTAAATCTAACATCTTTTTCGATTCAAAGAAAACCTATTTGATTCATTCCTCGCCGAGTTACATAACATAATACAATTAATTCATTGTATGAATTAGAAGCTTAAATAAAAGAAGGAAACTTTATTGTTGAATAAATTGGAGTCCATGCGTCAGTAGTACTACATACTAAAAAATGTTAAGAATAAAATACTTCGCCGAACGATCGCCTTTTTCCGAAGCAACAACAGATTCTTTGAAAAACTCGGAACGAGCACCTTTTTCGAAATAATCCAAACATACACATTCTTCAAGCATATTTAGAACAAACACCTTATTCCATTTAGTCGCCGAATATAAATTACGAAAATCAATCATTTTTCGTCTCATTATTAATGATCAATGTTCATGAAACCTATATGTGCTTTCTACAAGGATGCTACTGCAGGGGATCATCATAACACACGTAGAATGATATATAATGTTGTACAACAGTGAAATAAGATTAGTTCAAAAGTGAAATTATTGATTCATAAATTTTAATATGCTATTTCACTGATTCAAATAGCTGTAGAAAATGGATTTCTGCGAATCAAGGAAGTAACTCTTTGAAGCATGAAATCTTACTTATTTAAATGCATGCAGTTGGTAGCGTTGATAGAATTTTAATTTATAAAAAAGGCCAAAAGAAATAGGACAAGCAAGAAAAAAAGGAAAAAAGATGGAGATGCCGGGGATCGAACCCGGGGCCTTTCACATGCAAAGCGAACGCTCTACCACTGAGCTACATCCCCTTTTTCTTCTGGTCCTTTAATGTAAAAAGCTTGATTGATCGAATATTCATAATGTATAATTTTTTTTCTGCGCGTAAGCAGAATGCATTGATGAATTATATTACTGTAAACTGACCTAATGTTTGTTAGTAGTCATTTAGTGAAGTTTTATGAGTTTGAAGATTTTTAACGTACTTTTCCTGCACAAATGTTGTCGAGATTACTATTGCTTACAAAATCGGTACGTATAATGTGCAAAATTATTTCATTCGTAGTATTGCTATCATGATATTAGATGTCAAGAGTTAAATATAAATCTGTCATTATGAGGGATAAGTTTAGTGTGAATTTATAACATTTCAATGAATCTTATTCCAGGGAATTTTTAGAATCGAGCCGGAAACTATAATTATTTTTGATCGAAGTTTTCTGTTCATAAAAATATAAAAAAAATTGGAGATGCCGGGGATCGAACCCGGGGCCTTTCACATGCAAAGCGAACGCTCTACCACTGAGCTACATCCCCGTGATTGACTGACTCTGTTTTTCCAAACGGCCACATTGAATTAAAAGTTGACCTTCATTCAGCCTTCAGTTTATCACGAGCGACAGGCGACACACTTTTTTTTATCTGCTTCTAAAAATTCTGCTTAAGGATTGAATAAACATTGATATTTTTTAATGAGTGATCATGAATTAAAAATTAAACAAATATTTTCATGCGCATCAATTATTCAATATTCGCAGAAAAAACATTGTTCAAGAACGAGAGAAGAATAATAATGCTTAACAATAAATCAAAGATGCATTTAATTTTAAAGTGCTTTTTGCAAATTTTTTTTGCCTAATTATTTTTAGAATTATTGTCTCTCAGATGTCACTGTGCATAGAATTATCATAAGTAAGATTAGATCCATATCGTGACTGTGGGTGTCGACAAGTGAAATTTCAAAGAGGAAATCGTCTCGAAATTATCGTCTATGTGTTATCAATGTATGCTTGAGATGAGGAATTGTGATAAAACCACAAAATGGTTTCCCACGCCTTAAGAACAACTGAGCGGAACTGTTTTAATAGTAAGACGTAAGTGCATAGTATATGCTTATAATGAGTAGCCTCATTGCAGAATGTATACAAGCGCATGTATTCTATAAGCATTTGGCAGTGTATTCCTATATATTGAATCGTATACAAACACCATACTCTTTTTACTATGAACGATACTATGAAGTGGAAGGACGAGATGGTGATCTCATAACAGGGAAAGGAGAAAGTGTTTCGCGTCATAAATTTCCTCATGAAAGTCACGGTTACGTTATACATTTCTCAATCAATCACACGCGAGCAATTAGTAGTAATGAATCGGCTTGACGACTTGGCGCGTGCCCTGACCACGTCAACATTTTTGATGCATCGCATTGCTTATCTGTTAGCCTAAAAGTAGTCATTTGCGAATTTTGAAAGGGGTCACCCGTAAATTACGTAAGACGTTTGAGGGAGGGAGGGAGGGAGTGAGTCAAAGGATTTCGTAATAAATCTTACTAAGGGAAGGGGGCAGTCAATGATTATCTTAGGTATGATTTAAATTGCTTATTCATTAATAAAAACCTTATGAACGCGTCGTGATTTGTAACAGTGATGAATCGTATTTGAATTGTCGATTGTCACGAAAGATTAAAGAATATCGTTTAACTTGAAATGGAAACAATGAAAAAACGTGGAATGCATTCAAAGGTTGTTTAAATCAAGCAAGAATAATATTTAATTAGTCATAAGTATCAATTAACGATAAAATAAAATATAAAACATCGCAAGAAAAAAAAAGTTTTAAATGTTTTTTTTACCTTATGAGTCTTATGTATGGGGGGGGGGGGGGGGTAATCTTACGAAATGATACTCAGATGAGAGGGGGGGAGTCGCCAAACCGTCTTACGCAATTTATGGGCGACTCCTAATCACGAATGTTAAAGTATCCACTTATCTCGACCCGTCCATAAACCACGTAGCCAGATTTTGATCACTTTGGAGCCCCCACGAGGTCTATCGAAGCTATTTTTCAGGCAGCCCCCCCCCCCTACCCACCCCCAGAAGAACACGTGGTTTTTATGAGAAACATTTTCCAAACAAAATTATTTTTAAAAACAAAGTTAAACATTTTTATTCATATAAGTCATCAGATTGAATAACAGCTTAGAATATCCGTGCATGTAAATCATCTATTACAGGCAACCAATAATTTTCTTCGGCTTTTGACAGTCGAGTGTCCGTGTACCGCAGACGAAATCCCCTCCCCCTTCCACCATGTGGCTCATTGTAGTCTTTGAGTGGCCCCCTCCCCCTCTCTGGACAGACTACGCAGTTTATGGGCGACCCCTAAAGATTTTTTAAATTATAATGCACAGATCATAAATTCTGAAGTTTCCGCCAAATAAGAAATTGACATCAAGAATCTAAAAAGTAGTTCAGTTCTAAAATCATTTAAATTTAAGAACAGATTTTGCGTGATTTTGTAACTGACCTACTGTCTGACCTACTAAGAAATATTTGTTTGAATTTCTCTATATATAAAGTACATAATCCCTATTCAATAAAGAAGAAAGTTTTTTAATTTACTGTGTAGTCCAGGTAGAGAAATTTAATCCTAATTTGCTCTATGTCAAGATAATTTATGCGCCCGTAGAGTTTTCACATGTCGCGTATGAAAGTGGCTACATTTATTAAGATGGTCTTATTAACTTTTATTATCCGTCTCTCATAACATAATAATAAGTCATATACGCTTTACAAATTACCTATTAAAATCCTCTTAGAAGAGACATAATTCATTTGAAAAATATAATTATTACACAATAAGCATACAAAAAAAATTGTATTGCAGAAAAAATTTGACTGTCTCACTTAATTTGTTTTTTAAATTATGAAAAGTGATTCGGTATAAAATAACCGAATAAAAACTGATCGTTAACTAAAGTAGGAATTTTAAATTTGGAAGATTTGTGAAAGTGATGTTTTATAATAACCCTTTCTTTACGTGAGAGATCTGGGATTTATAGCTGCACTAATTATATATATATATATATGTCCCAGAAGTTAGAACCGTAACCTTAATATTAAAAAAATGAAAGTTGTGCTGAATTGTCCTAGTTTTTATTTTTGGAAATTTGTTTTGTTTGGGTCTTTAATATTTTTTGAATTTTAATATGACAACTGTTGTTCTTGCAGAATTTTGTTAAATAATGAAAAGACTGAAATTTTCGAGAAAAATTCAGCACAAGTTTTGCTTATTAATATTGTTTATTGATAATAGTTTGAGGTTCGCCAGGAACATGCTCCGTGCACTCAAAATACCATATTTTGCCGAGTAGAACATTTCACGCTAGGGTTCTTTCCACGACTTTTCATCAAAATATCTTCCTTATTTTTGTGGGTATAGCTCAATATTAAGCCTTGACCAATTGAAGAGGACATTTTATTTAAGTTCTTTAGTTTCTTAATTCCCAAAGTTAGATTTTAGCGTATTAAAATATCTTGGATACTAATGGACCCAAGTGGGGAACCTCACATGACGACTTTGTGAGGATCTTCACTTAGGGTGATTGCTAGAGAGATTAATCAGGAACCTGGGTCGAAGCAGTGTCGCGGAATGAACGTGTTATTTAAATAAATAACACGAGAATTCTATATCAATCTAAAAATTCTATAACCCCTTCCTCACGCTACTCCCCTCCCCATCGAGTGAGTCATGCCTACCACGAAAGAGAAACGGCTTAATGGTGTAATAAAAAAGTATCCAAATATAAGATGACATGAAGTGTTCTCAAGAAGATACATGCTAAAATAATCATTTTCAAAATTTTATTTTTCTCAAATTAATTAGATTAGATTCATTTATAGTGGATTTAAATTTTTCGTTAAAAAAGTATTTTATATTGCTTCACTCAGAAAAAAATGTTGAACAAAATAAAACTGTTTTTTTTTTTTTTGATAATTATGGAAATGTAGTTGAATCAAACAAATTTTGGTTGCGATTCAACAAAATATTTAATTGACCCAAGTAATTTTTGCTTGAATCAATCAAAAACTCCGTCTATCAAAAAATTATTTTAAAACAGACAACAAGATTGGTTAGGTCAAGCAAATGTTTTTGTCTATATAATAACCATATTCAATGGTTGAACCAAACCTAATTTTGTTGATCAAATAAAATCGGTTTCTGAGTTTGGATAATATATTTTTAATTCAGTTTCCAAACTTCGATTAACTACGCTCGACCACCTTAAGATAGTATGTCTGTATGTATGTTTGTATGCATGCATGTATGTATTTCTTGTCTGTCTGACTGTTCTTACTTCAGTAAACACGATACCTCTAGAAAAAATGAACGGATCAAATCGAGCTTTTCATGATAGCACTCGTCTTTTTGATTTCCTAAATGGAAAATACTATTAATAAGTTGAAACTTCTAATTTGAAGCCAAACGACGACAGATACGTAAAAACGTTTAAATTAAGAATTTTATCTTTTCTAAAGACCTAGAATTTTTTCGTCGAACATTTTTGATAGGTCTTTTCATTTTGTTTTATTTATCGAAAATATTATGAAAACAAAATTCAAATTTTTGGCCAAACGACGTGAGATACGGCAAAAAGCAACTATTGAAAAGTACTACACAATCTATGTTAAGCATTTTTTATAGGACTTATCATTTTAGTTTTATTTATAGAAAATGCTATGAGAAAATCGAAAATTAAAGTTTTGAGCCAATCGACGTGAAAATGGGGAAAATTTTTGGAGGTGTTTCAGTTTGTATAAATACATACAAAATTTCTTTCAACCATTTTTCAACAGTACTCGTTGTTCTTTTTATTTATTAAAATATATATGCAGCAATCAAAAATTCCAATATTATGTCAAAAAGGCAAGATACCTAAAAAGTATAAGAGAAGATTTGTGGGAATTTCTTTATCCGTCAAAAATGCTATAAACAAATAAAAATTCCTAATTTTAATATAACAGCGCAAGATAATAACAATGGAGTAATTTAACCATTAACTATACTTAATTACGTAGAAAATTCAGAAAATGAATGTGCATATAAAAACTGGGATGTAAAAGAGATGTTTATGCTGAAGTTTCATTCAAGAGTGCCGAGGGCAAAGAATAATTATCCAAGTGTGAAGCGCGAGATCCGACTCCTAATCCGATTGATAATAATACTTACATATTTACTTGCAGTTAATTTAAGCAGAAACAGGAAGTTCAATGTTAGTTTATTTCATACTTGTTTCCTGTTGTATGGGTTATATCTATCACTTTGTTAAATGCAAATATGTGATAAAGAAATGTTAATAATTGACATACGAATCTTGTTCTGATACTGTAATTTTTTCATATACTCGTTAATCAATAAAAAATCACGAGATAATGTCTCAATTTACTACGGTCTAATGTAGTTTCATGTACAATAAATATAGTCTTTTCTCGTGCATATAATAAAAAGTAAGTATTAAAGTAAAAGCCCAGATGGTGTTTAGGAAAATAAAACCAACCGCGAGACTCTAAACGCCCTAAAAGAAAGTAATTGTTAATTGCACGCTGTTGTATAAACCGGAAGAATATGATGTTGCATCGGTTTGTTTAGCGAGTGCACATACGGAAATATATCTATTATTTTCTAAGCGACGTGCGTGCAAAATGGATTTTCTCTTTATTTTTGTTACGAGTCATTGTGCACAATATACCTTACGAAATTGTTCACTTCAAATTTATATAATTAAAGCTGATAATAATAAAATGTTGTAATAAAAGATAAATGTATTGAAATATAAATTTTAAATATGACAGACAAAATATTTCTGCTAATTCAACCACCTGTGGGTTTAACTGAAAACTAAGGTTTCATCCTTATAGAAAACAATATGTGTATATTACAGAAATGAAGCAGCTTTGTTTGCAATACTTGATCTTACAAGCGATTTATTTGAAGTAAACGAATTATTTTGAATGTAAGACCCGATAAATTATAAAGACCAGTTTCCTGACATGGAGGGCATGGAGGTTAGTAATACGAATTGTCGTGGGAGCAGGATATTTTATAATCTTTTCGAGTTCGGCACTCAGCAGAAAGTGGAAAGCCTTTCTCCTTTAAGTTGATAACGTCAATTTATCGCAAATTATTATAATTGCTACATAAGCAATCTATGGAATGCCATACACTGTAAAAAAAAACATTTGTGTAAAATTACAAAGTTTCGGAAAATTACATATTGCAACATTGTAAATATCACACACTTCACTGTGTGATTTTACAAAAGTGCGTGAAATTACATCATCTAGCGATTTAAATCAAATGATCCTCGAACAACGCTTGCACACAAATTACACATTCCCTCGTGTGAACTTCACATTCAGAAGGGAAAAATTAGTCGCAGCGTGTAAAAATACCATGCATCGGTAAAATCACTTTCCTGCAATTGAAAATTACATCGAGATTTTTAATTTTATCAAAGATTTTTTATTTTACCCTGACTGTAACTGTCAGATTTTTAATTTATAATTAATTGAAAATTTCGAATCATTAATCAAATAATATGTGAATATGAAAGCGTCTCTCGTTTGCGTTGTTTATCGATGCATTCATCCTCTAATTTTGGAGAATTTTGATTCTTAATGCGAAGAAATTCACAACTGTGTTCAACATTGTTGACAGCTTTCACACAAAAATTGATAACATTCGAGCCATTACTATTTTGGCTTTTACATTTTCTGCCATTGGAACGAAAAAATTCGGCTAATAAAAACCTGTATTTCATATTTTTGTTACGGAATATATGAACTTCAAAAAAATACCCATATTATCTTATGTATTTTAGGTATGTGGTAACGTGTCCGGCTTGTGTTTCTTCAATCTCCATGAAATTATATAAAGTTTGAGCTTTGAGTGTTCGAATTCTGTCACCCTAATAAATTTGATCACAGAATGAATTTTACTTTTTCGTGTGTAAAATTACCGGTCGAATTGGAATATTACAACAGCTTAGATCGCAAAATTCATCGCTAGGTAAAATCTTACAAATTTTCGTAGACTTAATCCGATAGAGGATGGTTCTTTTATTTACATCCACCAGAGATGTAAAATTTAATAGATTTTTTTTTACAGTGTATCGATTTTTTTATTGTGTTAAGATTATAGGAGGTGTAGTATAGATTGCTCGTTTTGACGAGACCAAGAACCAACACATTTTCAGGGATTTGAGTTTCCTTTTCATTTCCTGTAAACATTAGGTAATTGACTTTCAGTTAAATATGTCCTGTTGTGTCAGAAGGATATTTCTTGATGCAAATGGAATTCCCTCTTCAATTTAAGGTTAAGTTGACTATAATTTACATAAAAAATACTCTTTTTGCAACAAAAATTTTACATATGCAACAAACTTAACCAAATCTCGCAGCCAAATAATTATGTTTGCGTAAACCAGATTTTTACACATTTCAAAACAATACAGGCAAGAGGACGATACTATTGTTTTAAGACCACGTTTTCTCTGAGTGTAGAAAACTACATTTTGCTCGCTGGCAACTGTATTTTCATTTTTTACGATAATTGAAACAAACTTTCTTCGGGGCAATCTGTCGAAGAAAAGTGTTTCTGTCTGACCATTGGTGCGGACGCACTGCGCAACTGCATAATAATTCATGTAACACGCACGAAAGGCAATGCGGAAGCTTTTTATCCATTTCCGCGACTTCCTCATTACTTTGGAGAGGATCGGGGGTATCTAGTTTTTCTATTGCAGACACTTGCTAATTGCACGTTTCTACTATTCGTGACGCGCCTTGTCTTTAGTTTATGGGAATGTGAAGTGCAAGTTTAAGAGAAAACTGTTTTTGCAACCTTTCTAGAAATTCATCGATTCCATTTAAGAACAGTTTTCATTACTTTTACTTGCAAAAAATGTGGAGAATTGTATTTATGTTTGTTTAATAGATAATTAAATAATTAGAAAACAATTCATGCCTATACGCTTATTATCGGACAAACCACTGCACACATCCATAAACTATGATAAAAGATATATTTCGGGTTCCAATCGTGTACAAAAACTACGAATTCGTTTTTTTCTGTACACGATTGGAACACAAATCATCTTTTTATCAAAATGAATCATCGTAAAAGCATCAAATCTATAATCTATAAACTATGTATTCTGAATAATATTAAGAAAAGGACAGTATTAACGTTTTTTCAATGATTTTGGTTGCAGGTGAGAAACTTCTCTATGTTAAAATATTTTGGCGAAACTTTGATTCAACTTAGGTGGCCCTGAAAAAAAGGTAATGAATATTCAATTTAGGTTAAGTCGTGACATTCTAAAGTTAGTATTGAACAAATTATAAAATTTTTACGAAAACTTCAGTGCGATTTATTTACAATTCATGGCTGGTTTCTCTTTTATCTATTTCGCTTATTTGCGTCAATTTGTATACTGTCAGTATTAATGAATCCGTTCAATCACTAACAATATTCATTCAATTCAAACAATTGCTCCGGAAACGGATATTCCTTATTAAAATTTGCATGTATTTTCATCGTACTTTCGACTCATTATCTAACAAGAATTGATGCCGCACGCACGATGCGATCGAACGACCTTGCAAGGAAGAAAACGAAAGTGCTGGATAGGATGGCCTGTGAGCGAAATTTCGATCACTACGTAACTCGAAGCTTTCGTACCATCTTAAATACTTTAAGTGAAAAGGTGGTGTGCCATTTTCAACCGGGTTCTGTTTGCAAAATATACCGCGATTGTGGTAAAAATAGGCAAAGATCAAAAACACGTGGCATGCATGCAATGGTGCACGATTTTTAATAGGTGCTAAAATTACCTAATGATCTTTGTTCTGTTAGGGATGTGTAGAAAAATTCCTATATAATTTGTGTCACGTGGAGGTAGTAGTTAGTGCCTGTATTACGCAAATTATTACGAGAGCGTGTAGAATAACAGTGTAACTTGAATCCTCATGTTTTCTTTCTACAAGTGTTTGATTATGAAAATGTAATTATAAATCATGATAGTAAACAACTTTATTAAAAAAATAAATCAGTAATAAATTGATGTACAATTAATCTTAACTTTCATCAAATGTTTCACGGAAAAAAGTAAATTCTAAATTGTGAGGTCCTTTTTGCAGTCCGAAATTGTACTTAAATCTTATATGGGTTAAAACTGCAAAAAGAACTATAAAAACTATAAATTCTATATTTTCAAACTCTAAGAGAAGTTTGTAATCTGTAAAACCTCTAGTGCGGTTTGACGAACTCTCACGAGTATGTAAATAAGTGTATTTTGAGAAATATTACAACCTGGTTTATTCTTCATTTTCTTTTCATCTCAAGTAGCGTTCAGTCGCGGGTTTGCCTTTAGATATGCAATATAACTAGACATTGTTTGGCTTGCTTGAGCGACACTAGCTAGTAAACAAGCGATTAATGATTTGTTCCGGGCTGCTTAAGAAGTGATTGATTGGACTGATTTTTAAATTGTATGTTTTGTTTTTTTAGATGCAAATTCAGGGGAAATATTACTTTCTAAACTTCTCGCATTGCCAATTTGTTTCGATTATACGTCTGCTTCTGTTTAATTGAATTCAATTATTTGTGGATGTTTTTGCATGATTGTAGAAATAAAAATTAAAAGAGAGAACATTTTTTTAGGACAAATACCTGCTTCAAGGTGTCATCGATGTAAAAACAGTTGGTTGAGTGCTTCCTTCGTCTGTTACTTAGACTTAGGATCTTGACCAACTTCCGTAAATTGGTGTCCTTGACGGAATCCTCAGTAGTTGATGTTCACTTTCCTTTTTTAGGTAATTTTAGTGAGGTTTTCAATGCGTCACTCACTAACAAACGAAGAATTAAAATATTGGTCACTTCTAAATAACGTTATACATAGCACCAATCACTGAATTTGAAGTAAAAATAATTAAATTTAGCAACTTATGATAAAGACAAACTTCAAATTTAATTTGCATCAAAAATGAGCGGAAAGTTAGGCACAATTTGGGTACAATTTAGCAAATTACATATAAAATAAACACGAGTCCGATTTGTAAATCGTTCTTCTCGATAGGTTTTGTTTACTAAAAATGATGGATGGAGATTGTGCCGATAGCACATGATCCGGGTGGGTTAGAGTGATAAATAAATGTCGTGATGGGCTGGTAAGATCTAATCAGACTCAAATTGATAGGTCAGGTCGATCGAAAGAGCGGTACGGTAATGTGCGGATATCCTAACGTCTGTCTCCCAGGCCAACTCGGTTTCTTCTCGTCTTTCTCGAAGTCGAAGACTCCGTTGTGCTTTGGCAGTGAAAGTATATTTTCTTCCTGCCAGTTACCTCTGCACACCTACCAATGCGGTAACCATGGTCACCGAACATGGTCCTGGCCGTTCCTTCTGCACCGATTACATGTAACCATTTACCATTTTATCTAGAATATGTTTCCGGGACATCCGTGCGTCTACGTGCCTTTTAACTCGTTGGATGTCCCACGCATAGAATCTTCCAAATTTTGAAATCCGTTTTATCATAATGCATACTTAAATAGAGAATAGATAATTCTAGTTGTTTTCATGGCACTCAAAGAGTAAGTAGAGAACTTTGCAATTCAAATCTCGCGCTAGAATTTGGTCGAAATCATGACGTAACTATATTCAGTCATATTACCGCAAAATCACAGCCTCACAATATTTTAAGCGTTTTAGGATTTAATTGTTGTGTATATTCTTTATTTTAAATATAGAAAAATCGTGTATTATTACATTTATTGTTAGAGAGTATATAATACTCAGTTCAGATACTGACGTCAGTGGTCGCAAAATTCTTTTTCCCTCCTAAAAATGATAAATAATATTTTTTTTAAACAAAAGTCTATACACCGTGCACTGTAAAAACAAAGTATTGTTTTAGGGCTAGTTTCAAGTATTACAATAAGGTTAAAAAAAACAGTCTCGAGTTGTACTAAAATGGTACCACTGGTGGAAATCCGGATTAATTTGTTTGACACTAAAAATAACAGCGTAAAGTTTTATATTTAAAAACAGGACATGAACAAAGTGATACCATAAAAAAGAGATCTCCAGTTTTTACAGTGTGCGTTAACGAATTTTGAAATTACTATGAGAAAAGAATTATTCGTAAATCCTTATAATTATGGCGAGAAGTATTTTTTACCTAGAAGGCGACCTTAGTTCTAATGTTCACTGTTCATTATTAAAAAATATATATTTGGTCAATAATCTGGCAAAGACATTCACTAAATATAGAATGTAAAAGTCACAATATCTCAAATATTTCCTTCGGGCTTATTTTGGCAAGTTAAGGAAGAGGATTTTTTTCATATTTCATACTAAAAGCAGCACATGTGAATTTCCGTTTACCTGATTTCGGCCGGCTACATCCCATTTTTTCTAATTCAACAGTCTCTCGCGTTTCTCTTGACCTCGACCTACTCTATTCCTTTAGTTTTATTACATATTTTAATCTGGAACATTTTAATTTTTTTTAATTTTAATTACTTCAATTCAATTTAATACAATTTATTCTCCATACTTAACTGTGGGTTTTACATATGAAGCATTCTCTAGAGAGCGTGCAACCCTGAAAAAAAGTTTTTTTGATTTTCATGGCATTTACGTATATTGAATTATGGATCGACTCAAGATACTGTGCAAATGGATTTGTCGATCACTAGTTAGATACAGTTCATTTCTAACTTCAAATGTTGCGTTTTGATAGTAAATTATTCTAGCTTTCATGTAGAATTAATGAAATTTTCATAAAAAAAATGTAATACAAAATTTTGTTAAAAACATAATCTCAAATATCTCGGTATTCTCTCTTCTTCTTGTACATAAGAGGTAATTATGAGATTGAGCAGAAATTGGTGATTAACTTCTGTTGTTTTTATATGAAAGCTTGGACAATAAACCAGGCCACAAACCTTATGTATTTTGAGCCGCTGATTCCGAATCCGACCTCAAAATTTGGATTTAACGGTAAAATTTTCCCTTAGCCTAGGGGCAAAGTATAAAATTTAGGGAATTCTGAAATCTGCGAAGGTGATAATTGTAAAAAAACAGAACGTTTGTACTGTGCAGCGAATAAATGCACTTTTATGTATTTTGAGCCGCTAAAACCAAATCCGACCTCAGAAATTCCCCTAAGCGCCAGATTTTTTCCCTAGCCTAGGAGAAAAACTTAAAATCAAGAGAATTCTGTGACCTGCTAATGTCATATTTTTACGATGCCAAGGTGATACGAACGTTTGTGTTTATTGAGTACATGCATTCAAATTTGACCTGAAAATCAATCTGAAGGGCGTCATATTTTCCCTAGTCTAGGGAAAAACCAGGAAATTGATAAAAACTTGCGGTTTTACGCAGGGTCTGTAATCAACACTAAGGTTGATTACACAGTAAAAGCTTGGCATATATTTTTTGTTGCAGGTAAAGTTATAACGGTGTTTACTGTACCTTGGTAATGATTTAGATATCTCTCGAACTTGGGGTATACGTGGGCAACGAAATACCGACTAGGTAGGTTGGAAAAGTCAGTTTAAGTAGTTTACGCCAGAGGTTATCTCGGGACTCGGGACAACTTAAATCAGTGAAAAAGATTCAGTTCTAATATTTAAAATTTATGAATTTACGAAGTAAGACAACCTCAAATAAAACTCTTCAAATTAATTAATTGCAACTGATATTTTTTTCATTCTCTACGCGACGAGCGAGCTAAGCCACCTTCTCCCTTATCTGGATCTTTGCATTATCTGAAAAATCGTAGGTATGAACGTAGGTCCTCAGCTCGGCCCAACTTTACAAAGTGCGCCCTGAAAAAAAAGCATGGCTACATTTGCCATTTTGGCATGCATCATTTGAACTCTGAAAGCATTTTCCCTGGAACTTATTAAATATCACAATTTAAAATATCCGCGTTTACTATATTCCTTGCACACGTTGCGATATGAAATGGTAAGATGTACTAAATTCCAATAAAAACGCGTTCCAAGTTTAAAAGATACACGATAAAATGGTAAATTGAGCCATTCACTTTTTTCTGTGCGAACGAAGTACCTTCTAAAAGGCACGATCAACAAAGCTGTCAAAATAACAAACAATGCATTTAGACATCGCTATTTCAAATCTTAAAAAGTATTTTAAGAAGTCAAGAGCAAGATATGCGTCGAATCACGTTTTTCATTTCGTACACCGACAAGCGGACACTCCGTACCCCATGATCGTGGTACCCCAAGTAGTTGATACAGTCGATCGATACTTCGTACCCTAAGTGACCGGCACTTCCTACCCCAAATGATGGAGACTCGGTACCCTACATGACTGTGTAGCATTCACACGCAAAAGTAATTTTTGTTGCAGGTATACTGTACACTGAAATTGGTGTTACATTCACACTTTGTTTTTTCTGTGTAAAGTTTGTGAGTAAATATAAATTATTCATGTATCTCTGGCCGCTTAGTACAAGCGTAGCCTCAAAACGTCTCTGCAGAGCTTCTCTTTTCCCCTAGTCTAGGGGAAAGAATGGAAAATCAAAAAGTAGCTGTAGGTTTTATGCAGACTACATTTCCGTGCACATAAAACGACGAATAAAGACAAAATCTGTTCGTATTTCGCGAAATTGGGTTCAAATCTGATATTGGAGTTACTATAAATGGTCTCAATTTTCTCCTCACTTAGGGGAAATCGTAGAAACGTTCTGAGGCTACACTTGTCCTAAGCAACCCGAGATACATAAAGAATTTATATTTACTCCCAAGCTCTAATCAATTTGACCGTTAAATCCCAATTCTGAGGTCGAAATCGGATTCAGTAGCTCGAAATACGTAAGGATACACTTTTGAGGATACTATTTTTAAGCAATACAGACACTTTTTTAAGTACATAGTCTACCTGTGCGTGGTTGGCAATCGTACATTAAATCATTATGTCATTTTGCATAGTACCGTAAGCGGATATATACTAAAACAGACGCGAATGTTATGAAAATCGAAGACACTTTTTTTTCAAGGTAGCCGCCTCCAGAGAATGCTTCAGATATGTGTGTTGCCACAGAAAGTGTAATTTGTCTATCACTCTGCTTTTATAAAAAATCCTACACTTTATTATTCAAGTTCTACACCAGCAAATTTGCATACTATTACAGTAGACCACAGACTATAAAAATGTATTGGATGTGGCATTGCATTTTGCTTTCAGAGTCTACAAAAAATCTCAGTCATGTCATCGGTTTTACGATTCTAATCTACAGGTGTCGAAAGTGCGCGCATCTAGTGGGTCTACATTCCTTCGATTTTTTATTGCATTTAGACTTCAGAAAGATACCGTATAAAGAAATAAGGTATGTTGCTCTAGTAATTCTCCATACCACGCTCAAAAATCTTTTTTTTTTTGCTTACCGAAATTAAAGAGTGTTTAGGGTATTTGATATTAAACAGATATTTGGAGAATACTTATAAAGGTTCTCGTGGTTTTGACCCTTCACGCTACAGTGAGGATTTGAGATTACATAAAAAAAGAACCAACCTGAAAAGATCTTTTATATTTTACATTTCTTCGGTTAAACACCATTTTGTTTAATTTTTTACTTTTCCGTATGCGCATAAGTTTTTTGTTTTGGGTTAAAAATGCCACTTCATGTCAACTGTGGGCCTGACGAAATGAAGGCATTTTTTACCCGGGATCCGCAAATCACTATGCCCACAGACGCCGCACATTGTCGACAATGGCCACTAGGATGGTCCAAAAAATGCCTTTCCAGCTATGGGGCAAGCCACCGGGGAGTTCAAAATCCCATTTAATTAACATGGAGAAATTTTTTTTTTTTTTATTTTATTTTGAAAATTTTATATTGGCAATCAGGTCTTAAGAAATATGTAATTATCAGTTGTGCATTATAAATAAATTAAGACAATGATGGCAAACGTTTCGACCACGGATAGGGGTCCTCCTCAGTGCCAGATATTAAATTAAAAATAGGTACTTCCCTTACAACAATAAGAATAAAATGACGAAACGTTTGCCATCATTGTTTTAATTTATTTATAATGCACAACTGTTAATTACATATATCCTTAAGACCCGATTGCCAATATAAAATTTCAAAATAAAATTGAATTACTGGGTCAATTAAATACGACATTTGTCAAAAAAGCTGTAAAGATGTCACGGAATGAACATGGAGAAATTTGGATTTTCGAAAAATTGAACTCATGCTCCAGGGTTTCATCGAAACGTGCCAAGTTTTTTAGTGTTTGAAGAGAAGTGTTTACGAATAATTACTTATAAACAATTTGAATATTTCCCATGACTTTTTAAACAATTATTATTTGTTTAAACAAATATAAATTATTTAAACAATTATTTATTCCCAAAAAATGTAAAAAATTGTCGTATTTTCTGATTAAAATGTATTAGTTGGTCATTTTTGGAGTAGAACTTGTTTTAAAAACATTATGCAACTATTTAAACAAGTAATTTACAAAATTTCTAAAAGTTGAGCTAGAAATGTCCAATTTTTTCCTATGCTAATTTTTGTTGAATAATTATATAATTTTTATACATTTCTTCTAATTTTGAACAAATGTCTATTTGTTTAAACAATTTTTATTTGCTCAAGCAGTTTTTTTCGATAACTAAAAAAATGAAATAAAATAGAAGACATGCATATAATTAAGACTTTAAAAGTATTTTTGGAAAAGTAATTATTTAAACAAATTATATTTGTTTAAACAATTAAAAAGAGGTAAATGTATTCTTTTTATACACTATACAATCAGAAACATTATAGTATGTGTTCTATTTTATTTCATTTTTTTAATAATCGAAAAAAAATTCTTGAGCGAAAAAATATTGTTCAAACAAATAGAAGTTTATTAAACATTTAAAGAAATGTATCAAAGTTACGTAATTATTCAGCAAAACGTAGCATAGGACACTAATTTAAAAAGAAAGTTAATATCTCTGGCTCATTAATTAAAAATTTTGAAAATTGACAATAAATAATTATTTAAATAATTACATAATGTTTTTAGAAAAATGTACTATTGCGAACAAGGACAAACAAGTACATTTCATTCAGAAAATATTAATTTTTTTACATTATTTTGGAATAAATAATTGTTTTAAATATTTATAGTTTTTTAAACAATTGAAAATTGTTTGAAAAGTATGTTAAATATTCAAATGGTTTATTAGTAATTATTTTTACGAAAAAGACGACGAAAATTGCTAAAAAGTAACAATAATACGTAAAATTGTAGTTTTAAAAATTTTCGGGTCATATTTGGGGCACTGCGGGAAGATTGGGGGAGGTTGGAAATGAAAGTTATTAGTGTGGTTTTATTTCTTAGGCACTCATCTCAAAGCCCTAAAAAACTTGGCATGTTTCGATGAAATACTGGAACATGAATTCAATTTTTCGAAAATCAAAATTTCCCCATGTTAATTAAATGGGAATTTGAAGTACCCGGTGGTACGTGTTAATATTTGTATTTCGAAAAAAAAATTAAGGATTTTTTTTCTGAAGAAAGGGAGACTTTGGGGGGGGGGGGGTTTCTTGTCCCGTAGCCCGAAAACCGTTTTTTGGACCACCCTAGTATACACACTATGGTTGATTAACGAGGTATACAGACTGGGATAGGTTTACCAATTTAACAATTTTTCCGTTTTGTTGTTGTTGTTTGTACAGAGAAAATCCTCCGAAATTTAATTGTGCGGGTTTGAAAGTGACAATGATTAAAAAAACCTATACATATTTTACAATAAACAAAGACATCTGCCAAAGTTTTGAGAAAAAGTCACATATTTGGAAATGGCTGTTGTTTATATAAAAAAAAAAGATAAGCAGGCTCAAATACTGATAAATAGAAAGTTGAAGAGTTCAACTTTAAAACTGTGGTTTCGGGTTTTCCAGATAGTCTAAAAAATATATTTATTTAGGTATTCGAAAGTCGGCAAATTTCCGATTCCTGTTCCGTGTTTTCGATGTATAGATCTTTCAACTCTTGACACAGCGAATTTTCGCCCGTGTCATCATTTTGATGCCTAAGTCGTGAAAAATAATTGTTATTGATATTTTGCAAATGCAAACTGTACGCTGCGAGAACTGAGCGTCACGAACTCATACGCATACTCAAAAAGAATACACTCAACCAAACGTATTAGACTTTTTAGTTATAATAAACTTTACGATCATTACAAATATTTAAATAATATCACATTTACTTACATTTTGATTTTTCGGTTTTGTCGAATTTTCGAAAACAATATACACATTGAGCGAAAAACATCTTTCGGCTGTGAATCGTTAATGAATTTAAAGAATAATATTTCTTGCCTAACATATTTGACAATTATTTAAATGATTTCACTAGTTTTAGCAATTTTCAGTCAATGAATACAAGACTGTAGATCAGTCCAATTATCAATGGAAAAGCCAATCCAGCTACTAAAGGCAATGTAATGGGACTGCCCTGGCAATGCGAAGATTTTTCAAAATAATCAAGGCAAAAGACATTCTGGACTACCAAATATATTTTGCAGTACAGATAATTAGGGCAAGACTATAGGTCAGTCCAATCAACAGTATTTACATTGCCAGGACAGCGCCATTTTGTTGCCCTTATTAGCTGGACTGGTCTTACCAGTGTTTCTAGTATTGTCAGTGATTGTGCTGATTACAGTTCATCGAAAATCTGCACCTCATCTTCAAGTTTGAAGCGGGAAATTGGGTAAAAGCTAAGACAGGGTTCTTAACCAGCCTCTCAACCCTGCCGCCGGGGGGCCCATTGTTTGGGCCGAGT
>JAAAKG020190566.1:0-24712 GCA_010014905.2 Druon quercuslanigerum
GAAAACACTTCCTACCCTTTTGCCTATGTTCAGAGAAACTAACGATGAATTACAACTGCCTAATTCATTATAGTAATAAGGCTAAAAAATTTGACTCTTTCGCAATTGAGACTTTGAATTGGGATTTTAGGGAACTTGGGATGAATAGGGTTAAGGGACTTCGCATAAAGTTAAACGAAATGCACGAATTTTTCAACTGCGTGTGTGAGCGCGCATATTCTGAAAAGCTCTTGCAAGATATTCGTATACAGCGCCAAGTATATGACTGACCAATACGGAATCGGGTCTTCGCGTTTCTGCATTACATTTTTTGAGATGGTGCGAGATATTTCGATAATCGATACGTATGATCTTTTTAGTATAGGAGGATCATACAAATAATTACTAATGAAAAATTTGAATATTTACCATGACTTTTTAAACCATTATCAATTGTTTAAACAAATGTTAATCATTCAAACCATTATTTCTTCCCGGAAAATGTAAAAAAAATCATCGTATTTTCTGATTGAAATGTAATTGTTTTTCATTCTTTGGAGTAGTAAATTTTTATAAAAACATAATGTATAATAATTATTTAAATAATTACTTATGGTCTATTTTCAATATTTTTAACAATTGAGCCAAAGATATTAACTTTGTTTAATGTGTTTAATATTTTTCTATTTGTTTAAACAATCTTTATTTGCTCAAGCAGTTTTTTTCGATACGTACTATAATGAAATAAAATAGAACACATACAATTAAGTTTATGACTGTATAGTGTATAGAAAGAATATATTCACCACTTTGTAATTGTCCAAACAAATATAATTTGTTTAAATAATTACTTTTCAAAAATACTTTAAAAATCGTAATTATTTATATCTATTTTATCTATTTTATTTCATTTTTTTAGTTATCGAAAAATAACTGCTTAAGCAAATAAAAATTGTTTAAACCAATCGAAATTTGTAAAACATTAGCACAAATGTATCAAAATGAAGTAATTATTCCACAAAAAGTAGTATAGGATAACAACTTGAAAAAAGTGGACATCTCTTGCTTAATGTTTTGAAATTTAAAAATAAACAATAATTGTTTAAATAATTACATAATGTTTTTAGAAAAATTTACAACTCCAAACAATGACAAAATATTGCATTTCAACCAGAAAATACGATTATTTATTACATTTTTGGGGAATCAATAATTGTTTAAATAATTTACATTTGTTTAAACAATGGGAAATTGTTTAAAAAGTCATGGCAAATATTCAAATTGTCCATTCGTAATGATTTGTATCAAAACGACGACGAAAATTGCTAAAAAAGAATACTAATACACAAAAATGTAGTTTTTTCATTTTTGGGTCATATTTGGGGCGCTGCGGGGAGAGTGGGGGTGGGTTGAAAATGAAAGTTATTAGTATGGTTTCATTTAAATACTTTTAAAAACTCTTAAATCCCTAAAAAATTTGGCACGTTTCGATGAAACCCTGGAACATGAGTTCAATTTTTCGAACCTTCAAAATTTCTATATGTTAATTAAATGGGATTTTGAAGTTCTCATAGGAGGGAGGCAAACTTCAAAATTTATGCAAAATTTAACTATATATGTTTTTGATTATTTATTTCCACAGAAAAATTATAAGAAATCTTACTACTTAAAAACTCCTATTAGGATATAAAATTATTTTTCAGCGATATATGAGATTATGATAGCATGGAAGTTTGATAATATTTTTATTAATTTACATTGATTTTCATATTCACAGGCCTCACAGACCGGTCCCTATACTCCCTATTGTACCTAATATTCTGCTGAGGAACCTAATGTAACCTATTTTCAAAATGTGGTCCCTGTGGTACCCTATGTTACTTTTCTTTCAATAAATTAACTCGTGGGTTAATCACTATTCAATTCAGGACATATTTCTGAAGCGTTTTGAATTCATTTGAAATACTTCAGGATATTTTTAAAGATTCCGATAAATTTTTGATTGATTTCAACAATTTAAAGGGATTTTCCAGATTTTAGGGCATTTTGATAACTTCGAAAGCATTTTCAAGCGCTTTTAAGTTAAAACATTATAGGAAATTTTAAAAGATTCCAAAGAATGATTAACTTATTTCATTAATTTGTAGGGACTTTGAACATTTAATAAAAATTTCACGGGATTTTATACTATTTGAGTTGATTTTAAAGAATGTATTCACCAAAAATTTGGTGTTTTGTAGGATTTTAAAGCGATTGCAATATTCTAGGATAAGGAGTTTTCTAGAATTTCGGAAGATATGGAACGATTTCACAGGATCTATAAGGTTTTAAGATATTTTAAAAGATTTTATGAGATTTCCGACCATTTCAATGATTTTAAGGGATTTTATAGCTCTCAATGTATTTTACGATATTTTCCGGGATTTCAGGAAATATTATCAAAGAATTTTACGGTATTTTTTTAATATTATATTGAATTCAAAGAATTTATTTACGAGAATTGATTTAATTGATTTTTTAAATAGTTTTATTTAAATGGTCCTAAGGATCAATTGATAAAATGATCAAGATTTGAAATATTTTAAGATATTTGTTCAAATACCATGGCATTTTAAAAAACTTTCAACAATTTCAAAGAATTTCAAAAGATTCAAAATATTGTATGCTATTTAAAAATAATAAAAATAAAGTTTTAATTTATTTCAGTAATTTAATGAAACTTCAAAAGATTTGAAATATTTAAGGGTATTGTAAAAGATTCCGAGCTGTTTTCAAGGACTATTAAAAGTTTCAAATGACTTTAAAGGATATCAAACAACTTGAAATATTTTAAGAAATTGTAAGATTCCCATAAATTGTTTATTTATTTCAATAGTTTTAAGGAATTCTTAAAGACTTAACAATATTTTAGGGTAGTTTAAGATTTCAAGGCATATTGAAGAGACTAAAATAATTTCAAGGGATTTCCAAAGTTTTTAATAATTTAAAGGGATTTTAATTTCGCTCTGAAGTCTTATTCATTTATACTGAATTCTTTTGAATTATTCTAATTTCACTCAATTTTACTCAATTCAATGAATTCTTAAAACGTTTCTGTTTAATTGATATTGAAGTTTTTTTTAAACTGACCTTAAATACGTAGGCATTTCATCAATTCTTTTGAATGCACCTTTAATTTTTCTGAACTCATTTCAAACTTACTCAATTCAATGAACTTTTTTTTATATTTTGGAATAGGTTTCAATTCACTTGATTTCTTCTGTAATTGAGCTTGGTTATTTATGAATTTCATCGCATTCTTCTCATTGAACTTAAATCCCATTCAATTTATTAAATTTTACTGAAATCAATGGAATTTTTTCGATTCTTAAAATTATTTCCAATTCATTAGAAATCTTTTTAATTGATTTTCAGTCATTAGTCATTTCTTTAGTTCTACATTAGCAGTTATCAAGATTTTTTGGAATTCAGCCTGAAATCCTATTAATTTACCCTGAATTATTTTAAGTTCTGTGGAATGCTTTTGAAATCTTTTAAATCGCTTGAATTTTACTGGATTAATTCAATTCAACTTAATTCACTAGATTTTCTTCCAATTTTACGGAAATCAATGAAATTTAAAAAATGTTCCGATTCATTTGAATTTATCGTAAATTGCTTTTAAATCGAATGAATTTATTCTGAATTTGTTACCCTTAGAGCGTAATAAACGTGCCTTATGAACGTGACAAAAAGTATATTTTGGTCCCTATATTTGGTCCCACAGGGACTGTGAGGCCTGTATTCGCTTAAAAAGCTTGTAAAATATAATTAACTGCTTAAAATAAGTGAATTATATTTATAATAGAAATAAATGAAATAAAGTTAATATATTTTTCAAATTGTTGTGCTACATTTGTGCAAGACCAATGGAGTGGAGAGCTCTTTCCCTGGGTGATTGCTTAAATATTTAGACTTTAATGAAAATGCGGTGATTTTTTTTTACTTTATTTTTTTCAAAATTCTTTTAAGTGCGTTTTTTATAAATAAATATTTAATTGTTATACAAATTCTTTAAATAATTAATATTCGTTTAAAATTTGTTTCGTATTGTTAACGAAAAGTTTATTTTTTCATACCGTCTATTCGAAAGTCAATTGTTGGACATTTGGGTCGCTGATTTTTAATCTGAATTTGAAATTTAAAAAAAAGGTGGATCCAATATGGAGGACAAGTACTTTAAAATATTATTAATATTACTTGAAACGTGGTATCTAGGGGATGTTAGACGGCGCTGATTCCAAACCTTTATTGATCTGAAGTCAAAATTTGAAAGCAATCAATAGTTCAAATGTTACAATTTATTTAAACAAAGAATCCAGCGTCTCAGTTTGTTGTAGATAAAAGTTCATTTGTACTGAAATCGTTTGATAAAAAATCATATTTACATAAAATTCTCTCATCTTAATATCAACTTTTTTGTTATGTTTATTGGGAAATAAGCCGAGGCAATAACCACCTCTAATCTTTCTCCGTTTCTGTCTTTGAGTCTCACCATAATAACGGTGTGAACCCTCGTGCAGAGCTTAGGCTATTTATTAAACATATTTGCGGAACGCAGGTTCTTTTTAAGATTCTTTTAAACATCAATTTAGTATTTTATAAACAATTTATTTAATGCTGACCCTACACTCACAAATATTAAAATTAAAACCGTATTTAATACTGGAATGACTTGCGACAGTTATTATACATACTTTTTACAGGTACATATTGAAATTTCAGTAGAATTATGCATAATACAATAAAGGCTCTTACCATAGAAATACCTCTGATTTGTGAAACACCGACACTTCTAGAAACTAAGGCTTTTTGTGCAATTCTATTTACACAAGCGGACTTTCTTGAGTTTATTTTTTAAAAGATTTTTCTCAAAATTTACTAAACAGAGACATTAAGCCATAGAGCTTGCTTTCGTTCTTTAAAGTTCAGTTTTTGGTTAACCCCATAAATTAGATCCATGTAGTTTATTTATACACTTTCAACGGCAATGGACGCAAATCTAGGCACTCAAGTGCGTTTGGACTCTGACGGAAACCTTGGATCCGATATGGCAAATTCCTTGTCACAAGTAAAGGACACAGTTAAAGCGTATCGGGTTCCGGACGTAACTTTTTCAACTAGGTGTAAATTTTCAGCACCTGATGTAAACATGGAAACTCGCCCTGTAAACAATAAGGATAATTGATTAGGTATTCTCGAAAAATTGATTTCTTTAGGAATACGGAGTAAATCTTTCAGATTAAGAATTCCAATTTGTAATATTTTTGTTTCTTTACAAAAGGAAATTAGATTAAACGCTATACGTATAGAAAAACACATAAAATAATAAACAATATGTACTTGAATTTTCTTCCTCCTAACCAAACGTCCTCTGAATTTCCAAATTATAATTGTGCAAGTGAAATCAAAAATTGAATTATTTGTTAAATAAATTAAAGCTTTTTTTAAGTTATAAAAAAATCATAAAAGTATAATGATATTTTTGCATTCTATTCCAGTCCTTTCTGAAAGTAATTTAAAAAAAGTCTAAATCTCACGGTGCCAGTTCCATTTCAGAAAAATTACAGACTTGTGAAGAAGAGAAAAATATCAGTAAAAAAGAATAATTTCATAAAATGAAACTAAGTAAACTCTGATTTGAAATACGTTCCACTCACATAAATCACATAAATTGAATATAATTTCCTCCAAACACGGTCAATTTTATTTTAAAGTATTTTTAAGGCAATGGATACGTGTACCGAAATTTTAGTACAAACAGACATATTTTTTCGGAAGAAATAAGAGGTGGGAAAGGGGTACGTGTAGACCTTCATTATTTTTAAATCCCAGAAATATTTATTATTTATTTTGAACTATTCTCGAAAAAGAAAACTTCGAAATTTGAACATTTTCTTTATTATTGAAGCCATTTACATTTAAATCTTCTTAGAGTTGAAACTTATTTACTTACAAATTGTTCAATGCTTAACTTTTTTTAATTTTGAGAGCATCCAGTGTGAAATAATTGATTTCTAAACGACATTCAATTTAAAATATATCAAGAATAATTAAGGCTTTCCTTTGGAAATCACACTTCGAAACAGTACAATTGAAATGACTTTTTGTTTATCTTTGGGACTATATAAGTATTTTTCGGTATACAGAGCTCGGATCTAATAAAAGGTTTTAAAGAAGTCGCATCGAATTACAAAGAAATTCGCATGGAATTTCACAGATAGTCGTATCAAATTTTTTAAACATAATAAAAAAAGCAGTATCAGACCCTGAATAACTGAAATAATAAATTTATTGGTTTAGAAATATAAAGTACATCATTCTAATTGCTTTTCAAATTTTCTTTGTATAGTCAGAATTAACTTTAATAAGTTAAAACAATTTTTTAACAATGGTCACTCAGCTTGAAGGATTCGGAATCTGGGTTTAAAATATTTTTTTCTGAACTCTTAAACTTGCCAACTTGGATTATTTTAAAAGGAATATGTATGAATATGAAGTTTTCTGTATTTTAATAATTCAGACTTCACAGCCCAAAATGCTCTCGAAACTGAGAAAATAGAGTAATTTTTCATGAAAATAGGCAAACAAATTCTTTAGAATAAAATTAATATAGATAAAATATTAAATTCAATATAAAAAGTTTTAAATTTCTATGATTTCAAGTCATAATATATTGCATTTTCAACAAAGCAGTTGAATTACCGACAAAATTTTACAAATTGTTAACAAAAGAGTTGAGTTTTCATGTTATGTTGAAATTTAAATAAAGATGTACGAATTTTTCACAAAATATTTTAATTTTAAACCAAATAGTCGAACTTTCAAGCAAAAAGACGATTTTTCTAGAAGATATTTGAATTTTCAACAAAACAGTTAATTCTCAGCCAAGAAAGATGAATTTACAACCAAAAAAGATGAATTTTGAATTTCAAACAAATTGTCGAATTTTCAAATAAAAGATATTTAACCTTAACCAATAACAGTTTTATGGTGAACTAAAAAGTCGAATTTTCAAGTCAAAACGACGAATTAATTAAAAAATAAGATATTTTTTTAACAAAATAGTCCAATTTTCAACAAACTAAACATTAACTTTTAACCAAACAGCTGCATTAAAAACGAAATAGTTAGACTTTTAACCAAAAGAGATTAATTTTCAACATAATAAATGAATTTTTAACCAAATGGATAAATTTTGAAGCCAAAGACTAACTTTTTAGAACAAATTTATATTTTCAACAAGAAAAGTTTATTTTCGATCAAGATAGATCAGTTTTAAACCAAAAAGTTAATTTTTCAGCAAAAAAAAAGATTTCAACCAAATAATTACATTTTTAACCAAACAGTCGAATTTTCATCCAAGAATAAATCTACTTTCAATCAAGAAGTAGTAGGATTTTCTTATTCATTCTATTAATTTAGTTCGCATGTAAGTAAAAAAAGGAGAAGCGGAGGCAGTTTCTCGAAAACAAGGGAAAAAAGAAGCTGTTTTTTAAAAGAGTTAAAAGGGGAATACAGTGTGTAAACTGTAACTGAATTTGAAATTATATAATTGAAACGATTTTAAACGTTTCCGGCTTGAAAATGTCTAACGGTTAGGCTTGTAATTTGAAAAAATTAAAACTATAAATACGGATTCAGGAAATTAGAAACTATTCAATTTTAAACGCTATTAGTTTTAACATTTCCTAAATAACATTTCCTTTTAGTGAGAAATTATTTAACTTTTAATGATCCAGTCAGATTTTTCTTTAAAAAGTCGAATTAAAAAAAAAAGTAAAAAAAGTCATCCCGCTGAAGTTTGTAAAGTATTTCAAAAAACGAATTTAAAAAAAAAAACAGTCATACCCTGGCACCTCCGGAACAAACATCCCAATTAAAGAATCGACGAAATCGTGAAAAATGACATAAGTTCTATACCTAAAATATTACTGTTGATTATAGGATTATTTGGTGCCAAAATTAAATCCAGAAGGCTTAAATGATTTCGTTAAAGTATCAAAACTTAATACCTTATGAATCAAAAGCATAAACAATGATTGAATTCCCAGATCTAACATTTTACAGTTAATAATAGTATCATTTAGTGCCAACATGATGCCAAAAATGATGCCCTAATTCAACTCCAAAGATAATAAAAATCGAAAAAATAAAAAAGTGACCTAACTTCAGGCCATATATGTCCAAAGATAGCCAAAAAAGTTCTACTCTTCTATCTCTTCCGAAACACTCTTGTTTTCATCTCTCAAGATAATAAACATTCGAAAAAACTCCAGAAAATGCCCTAACTACAGACCTAAAATTTTATGGTTTAGAATGGTTCCATTGAATGTCCAAAGATAGCCGAAAAAGTTTCATTTTCCTATCCGATTCCCACTACCCGAGCCCGGGATATATAATTCTGTACTTGAGATAGTATATATGTTATTTTAGCTAACAAATAAATAGATATTCAAAATCTTGATTTTACATTAAAAATTAAAGGAAAAGTGAAAAAAATCGTCACATAGTGTCACATAGTTGTAATACTTGACAAAATAAGAGACATGTATTTTTTTCTGAGCCTACATCTACTTTTTTGGGGGTGAAAATCCCCCCCCCCTAAAATTTACCCTTAAAATCATTGTTTTATATATCTCGGCATCTAATGGATATTTTTTAATATAGCCAAGTGGAAAATATTTATCCTAAGAAGCCTAAAATAGCAGCTATGTTTATGACCCAAGGGGCTGCAAACCTTATTTAATATTTTTAAAAACTACATTTTTATGATTATTTTTATCATGAAAACCAGGGTATGAATTCAAAAAAATTAAGAAAAGCATTTTCCTTTACGATATCAAATATGTATGTTGACGTGTTTCAGGATTGTTCAAATAACCACCCCAAGTACAGTTAACTACCCCTTAAAGTGATATATCACATGTAAATAGTGAAAAATAAATTTTTTTCTTGAGATTTATTCCACGTGTAAACAGAATGTGATTTATATGTATCAAATGCAAATTAATTATAATCTTTTTTCAATAGTAGTATTAAAGGGGTAAAAGAGTCACCCCTAAAAGTAGTTTATCCAAAATAACTCGAGATCCAATTAATATTTTTAATGAAGCAAAATAATAAATATTATTCATAAGAAGCCCAATATGTAAGACGGTATTGTGGCCAAACGGGGGGCCATCTCCACTTGACATGTACGACAAAACTATTTTTTCATGAATATTACTTAACTATTAAAAGAAACGGCAAAGGGATGAGACTTGTTATAAAAAAGGATTTTAATCAGTTTCATTGACAAATATTAATTATAATTCGAGTTCTGACATTGGATAATCCACATGGGAAAATAACTTTTTTCACCAATTGCAAATCATTTTCATTTCTTATAAGTCACATTGTGTTTACACGTGAAATAAATTTGTAAATAACATTCTTTTTCAGAATCCACATGTGGCCCATCACTTTAAGGGGTAGCTAACAGTAATTGCGAGTGGTTATTTAAAAAATCTTTAAACACGCCAACTCAAATATTAGATATTGTAAACGGAAATGCTTTTCTTAATTTTTTTAATTCATACCCTGATTTTCATGATAAAAATATTCATAACAAATGTTGCTTTTTCAAATATAAAATAAACGATGCAATCCCTTGGGTCATAAACATACCTACTATTATTCTTATGACAAATATTTTCCACTTAGTGTTACTCAGCAATATGGTTTCACCCCTTAAAAGTGGATATCGGAATATAAAAAATACGTCTATTAATTTGTGAAGTATTACAAAATATCCAAAAATTATCAAAATCCGAGAGGTCAGGTTGGAGGCGTCTCCTTGTCAGCGCTATCACTCTTATAACTTGTACACAGTATCCATTTATAAAAATAACTACGTACCTTTTCTGGGCTCAATTGTTGAATTGGCACTATTTTTATCAATGAATACAAATCGACCTCCTTTGAATTCTTTATTATAGTCACTTAAGTATAATAGGGAAGTGTAATGGAAAGATTCGTAAGTGACTTTATCTACATGTGGATGCCAATATTCGTCGTGGATCGTTTTGGCAGGAGCGTTTGTCATTCGGGAAAAGAATGTTGGTTTGGTTAAGTATACTTTATCTGAATCGACTCCAAAATGATGCGCTATTGCGTGCTGTATTTTAGTTTTCACCACCCTAGACATTAAAATCGACATAATTACTCAAAAGTATTTTTAATTTCTACAGTAAGGGGCCATTAATAAACTACATAACACATTTATGGACCATTTTTACATCACTCCTCCCACACGTAACAAAATGGTTCAGACCCCCCTCCGGCCTATGTATTTTCAAATATTTTCAACTATGTCTTATTAAATACAATTTAATTAATTACTAACCGAGACACCTAAATTGCCATTATTTTTTTTTTAACATTTCGAAAAATAAATCAACGCTGTCATTTTTACTGTTTACAATTCAAGAATTTTCAATGGTAAATTTATTAAATCGAATAAATTTCATTTTAAATATTTAAAGTTAAACTACTTCAAAAGAAGAATTCAAAATAGTATTATATTCATTTTTAAATATTGAAGAATCTTCAATTGCAAATATTAAAAATTGAACTACAGAATAAAAAAGTGAAATATTACATGATTTTCAGCTACAAAGATTCAAAATTAATGAAATTGCAATTGCGAATATTCACAAGTTAACTACTATTTGAAAAAAAACGTTGAAAGTTTTCAAAGTTGTAGAACATTAAATTGTAAATAATTAAAATTGAAATTTTTAATTAAAAAAATTTATAATAAAAATAGATGCAATTTTTAAGTTTATCAATTAAAAGTACTGTAATTTTTATGATTTACATTAAGAATTTCTTCAATTTGGAAGATTTTCAATAAAAAAGTCTTGTTGCATGTTAAAAAAATTGAAATTACATAAATTTCAAATATAAATCTTAAAAATCGAATAATTTGCAATTCAATATTTTCAAGCCTTAAGAATTATTTAATTGTACGTCTGCTAAATTGAAAAACTTTCAATTATTAATATTTAAATTTACATTAAAAATATTTTTTAATTCGAAAAGTTGACTTTTAAATTTCTAAATCATTCAGATTTAATAATGGTAGCTTATTGATCTTTAAAACTGAAACGTTTTCATTTTCAAATCTTAACAATTAATCCATTAAAAAAAAAGTTCAAAATTACATAATTTTCAAATATAAATCTTAAAAATCAAATAATTTTCAAAACTCAATCATTTTGAATTGTAACTTTTCAAAATTGCAGAACTTGGAATTGTAAATTTTTAAAAATGTAGTTTTTAATGTTGAAAATCTATAAATAAAATTGATGAAATTTTTATATTTTACAATTAAAAATTCTGTAATTCAAATTGAAGTCTTGAATTTTCTTTAAAATCTTTAAAATCGTCGAAATTTTAGAATGTTGAATGCAGAATCTTAATTGGAGACCTTAAAAACTTTAAAATTTTCAATTATAAATCTATAAAATTAAATGACATGTTAAAAAAAACATTCAAAATTATATAACTTTTACACATAAATCTTAAAAATTGAATAATTTTGAATTGAATACTTTCAAAATTCAAGAAATTTTAATTTTAACCAATTTTACCTCTTAAGAATTGCAGAACTTTGAAATATTCAGAATTCCAGAATCACTTATGAATAGAACGGTTTCTATAACATAATTTTTCAATGTACGAAAAATAACTTAAAAATCAAGGAAATCATTTTCAATCTTTGATTTAAAAGAATGTTGTTTGAAACGAGAAAACTGGTCTTTGACTGAGAGATATTGAATATTATTTCTTGAAATGAAAAAAATGCTACTGAATAAAATTTTATATTCACATAAAAGTAATCTATATGAAGATGACTAAAACGGTTTTAAATTAAAATTAAAATCGCATGAAACCAGATGTAGCTATTTGAATATTTAGTTTAATTATGCCATCATAATCAACGCTTATTAAAACGTAATAAAAAGAGATTATACAATTTTATCAAAACACTTAATTTCCTGTTTAACCTGTCGGCAAATCTAGAAAAGTATATGTAACCGAATCTAGGAGCATATTAAGTAAATATTCCAAACTAAATGTCACATTAAAAGTTTAAATAAAGCAGGTAATAATAACTTTAATTATTGTAAAAAAGACTTTGATTTATGGATAATTGTCTAAAGAATTATGAAAAAAATCAGAATACCAATTAGTACGTAAGAGTACCAACAGACCATGATATCTGTCCGACCCCAACCGCCTCCTCAAAGAAAGTTGTTACGTAATTTATGGAAGGCCCTCAGTGACTTACTTATAAATAGCGAAGTCTGCATTATTGAAAATTTTCTTTGCTTCTTTCAATCCATAAATATTAATAAATCCAGTGCCTTTGCTCAAAGCACCGGTATGGAGATCCAGAATCATAGCTCCTCCATCAGATCCTCCTAAATTCAAACCACTCTTTGCTAATTTTAATAATACATCAGTTTCAGTTGCTGAAACTAATTTATCGGTGATAACTCTTGCACATTTTTCGGGTAAACACCCAGGATATTTATCCTTTTCTGCTTTATAACTGTCTGAGCATTCGACATTCTGAGTACGACTCATTAAAATGTCTTTTTGTAATGCCAAAGAGATTTCTTTTCCACTTTTAGAATTGTACCATACGATGAAGAGAATGCCAAAAATCATAACACCGCGAGACCAAACTCTTTGGTGTGGAAAAGTTAGTATTGGTCCATATTTTCTGGAATAAAAATATAAGATCGCATCAATTTTTAAATTAGGCAGGTTCTACTGTTGAAGTGTTAGAATTTTTCGAGAACGAAATATGTTGTTGCTTATAGGAAATTAGGCGATGCGTGTTTTTCCGATTTGCGAAAATTTGTCTACGAATTTATGCGTATTTCAATTTTGTGTTTTTTTTTTAATTTTAAGTCTCTATAACTTCCGGAAAATTTAAAAAGGGTTTAGAATTAACAAAGTGGCGGTGGTTTTATTAAATATATAAAAGGTCAATATTCTCAATAAACCCACACTTATATTTTTTGCCCATTTTTTATTAATACTTTTACGTTCATAAGGAAGAAATCCTGTGATTTTTGATGGGGGCTCAATAACTTTTGTGAACAAAAGATATTTTTTTCGTAAAATAGAATTTTCTCACAAGCAAAGACATATTAGAAAAAATGGTAGGATTTTCCATAAAAAATGGTTGAGTCCGCACGACGCTGATAGGATGATTTTCTTCTATAAGCAAAAACCTTTTAAATAATATTTAAAAGAATAAGACAAATCTGCCCGCCTCTCGGGCTAATTCTCTTCGCTCGCGCGGCTAGCTTCGCTCGCAAGTTTGAGCGCGCGTCTATTGAATCTCGCGCATGCTCGATAATAGGTTGTCTTGCTCTTCGGGCTCGGACATTTATTCTTTGCATTTGGAATGCTTGAATGAAACTTTATTAAAAAGATCTCTTTTAGATCGCAGTATTTATTTACGTCTTTAGATCCCAAATGTTGTACTTGAAAAAGTATAGTTAAAGATTAAGTTTCTTAAAGTTCTCTAGGCTTTGAGGTAAACATTCTCATCGTGACACTCGCGCTGCAAGCTCGATTTTTGACAGACAATTGTAAATTTATACTTTCTCAACTAACCTGAAATACATAAAAAACTATAATACTTTTTTCAGATATTTTTCTCTATCTCTCGTTGTTATGCTAAGAATAGGATTTTTGTTTTCATATTTTTTTATGGATAAAGTTTAATATCCTGCAAGTCTTCTTTATATTTTTTACGTATCTCGTGTCTTTTGGCGTAATATTGGAATTTTATATTTTTTGAATAAGACATTTTGTAGGATTTTTCAAAAGCTATAATTTCTCTTTGAGACTTTTTTTCGTAGTTTGTGTCTTTTAGCCATTCTAATACTTTCTCAACCATGAATGATTACAAATTTGTATCTCTTTTTTTGGAAAAATAACTTTTTCTATCAATTGTTTTTCGTACCTTATGTCGTTTTCCCACAAATTTTTCATTTTTATTTTTATTGCCATTTTTATGATTAAAACCAAAGTACGTCCCTTATCAAAAAGTGATTCATAATAAATTTTTAGCTCTATTTCGGGTAAACAATTTTTGTCAAATCATTTTTTTTTCGTAACTTCTGTCGTTTTTCTACAATTTTTAAAATTTTTTTTACAATTTTTGCTAATCCATCTTTTTTGGTTTCCTGCAGTTTTATTAAAAAATTGAAGTTTTCATTTTGCATTATTTTTTGTGCGATTTTTCAAGAAAGTCCAAAAAGTAGTTATGATAATCTTGAAGGATTTACTAAGAGCAATGTTTTTCTTCTCTTGACTTTTTTCATAACGTGCGTTTTTTGGCTAAAAATTTTGATTTTCGATTGATTTAAAAAACTTTGAAAATGCTATAACTCTGAGAATATTTTTCTTATAGAAGTAAGTCATAAGGATAAATTGTTTGCCTTTTTTAATATTATAAATATAGGTACAAAGAATTTTTAAATTCAGAAAAAAGTTGACACAAAAATTTTCAAAATGCGCTCACTTTTTGAATTTTTATCCGAAATAGCTGGTGAACGAACTCGTTCTTTCTTTTAGGAGCTAAAAAAGTGTGCCAAAGATCGATTTGATCCGTTCATTTTTTTTAGAGTTGTCGTGCCTACAGACGGACGGCCGGACAGGCAGACAGACGCCATCGTAAAAACTTGATTTTCGGATTCAGGGGGTCTCGAAACTTATTTGAAATATTATAAAAGTTGTATGACTTCTCCGTTTTTAAATATTTCCAAAATATAAACTGAACAATTTTATATCTTACTTAATCAGCTTCAGGTTCAAACTTTGAACATTACATTATTTTAAACTGGAATCGTTTAAAATAAATAACTTTGAATTAAACTCATTTAAAACAAATTAATTATATATTTATTCATTAAAAATGGTTTGGTTTAATTTGTAAATCTTTAAAAACTGTAGAGTTTGAAAATAATTGTATTTTATAGGTAAACAAATCATTAAATCTAATGTTTGGTTACAAAAATTAATTTCAACCTGTTATGTTCACAATTTTATAGTTTTGAATGTACATTAACACAAAATTGTAAGCTTTCAATACTTTGAACTAAAAACCTGAATAACTAAATGAAACAAATGTTTAAAAAATTGTGACAAATAATTTTCAAATTTAATTCGTTAATATCTGTAGAATTCAAGACAAAAAACACTTTTGTTCTTCAAATATACATTTAAAATTAAACCATTTAAAAGAAAAAATTATAAAATTAAAAATTCAAATCTTTCAAAACGTAATAATTGAAAATTGAAAAATTTCAAAAAAGTGTCAATAACTGAATATTTTTAAAGTATCTTTTCAAATTTTCAAGGGCCTTTCTCCTTCTTGGTTAAAAATTTATTTGTTTTTGGTTGAAGATACATAATTTTAGTTAAAAATGCTTCTCTAGCTTTTTGGGTAAAAATGCAAATACTTCGTATATGTTAAAACTTCTTTGTTGAAAATTCGTTTTCTTTGTAAAAGCTTCATCATTTCAGTTGGACTGAAACCATTTTTGGTTCAAAATTTATCTTTTTCATTATACGATTCTACTTAGTATTTGGTTTTAAATTTATTTATTCTGTTGAAAATTCATTTTTCCGGTGTGGAAAATTAATTTTTTTAACTGAGAATTTAACTACTCCATTTTTGATTAAAAAATGTATTCTTTTTAATTGACAATTCAAGTATTTTATAGCAAAGTTTGAACAGCTTAATTTTCTAGAGATAAATTTGCTAAAAAATTCAACAGTGGAATTTTAACAGAAAATTGTCTGGAAAATTTAACAGTTGAACTTTCAATAGACGAATTTGAAAAAAAATTCAACTGTTGCATTTTCAACAAAGTAACGCATTTAAAATTTAAAATCATTCTATCTTGCAAATTAAAAGTAGACCATTTCCAAATTTAGAACGTTTAGAATTGAAATTTGTTAAACGTGAATTGCTGAAAATGGCACAATATTACATTTATTAATTGTAAAATTAAAAGTTCACATCTTTTAAATTTAAAAAATTAAAATCAACAAATTATTGAAAAATTTCAAAAAATTATTGTACTGGATATTTTAGGATTAACGATTCAATTTACCGAGCTCCTTTCCAAATGATCTGGGAGAAAAAAAATTTGCCGTAAAAATAAATAAATTTATTAATGTTCCAAAGTCAACAATTTAAATTCATCACCCTCAATTTATTTTTAAGTTGAAAAGATAAGACTCCATTGAGAAGATAAGATTTTTCATTCAAGGCCAATATTATTTACATTATGTATCAGAATAATTTTTCTAACCTCACATTTTTTACCAGATAAATAATTAGAAAAAACAGATTATGAACCTTATATATCAGTCAGAAATATTTATAAGTATAAATTTAGTACTGCCAATGTTGACTCGCATACATAATTTTTTTATTTTAATGCAAATGGAATAAATATAGTGAATTTTGTAAACTTACGGTTTGACGTTTTCAGTTTCAGACTTAGAATCACTTTCTTCATTTTTTGTTACCTCAGTGACCTGTTTTTCCTTTTGTGCGTCTTTTCGTTTCACTTTTTTCTTTTCTTGACCCATTTTTATTTCAGAATTGTCTGAAAATTGATTAATCTCCACCTTTTTGACACAATATGGACATCAATTTTCGAAGCTCTGTTACTGTTAGGCACGTCGTCTGCTACGTTGACAGCCGTACGCCGAAGTGCCGGATACCGGAAGCGAAAACGTTTCGTCCAAAAATAGATATCCACTTAATAACTTTAGGTAAACTGAAAATCAATTCATTACATTTCTTAAAAATGTTCTCATAACTTTCGCTATTTAATTGAATTTATTGTTGATTTCATCTTCCACAGTTATGATTTTGATTAGAAATTTAAATAATTCCACTTTGCGCAAACGTCAGAAAATGCGGTTTTTTTAAATGAGAAAAAAATATATTTTAGTTTAAAAAAAGTAATTTAATTACTTTTAACATAATTTGAAGTTGTTAAGGTTTATGCATTCTAAACCTTTTCTTAGAACCTCAAGTCACAATGGATTAAAAATATTAATTATATACGAATTTTCGAAATTGATGTTATTTCGGGTATTTATAAAAATTGAGTTTTTACTTATTAGTTTATTACAAAATAAGGATTACAATTTTATATATTCATAGTTTATTATCGTGTATGAAATATACATTTCACTTTGATTATTATTTAAATTTAAAACTAAATATTATTATATTATGCATATAATATGGAGCCCATATTTTAATAATATAGTGAATAGAATAATTATAATCATTATTATTTTGCATTCATTCCTAAATAGTCATAAATAATTATACCAGCTGTCTTGACACGGGGACACGGGGACACGGGATTTTTAATTTCGACAGTTTGTCGACTTGTTACCATGGATACAAAAAGTATGGCTACCAGCTAACCAGTTCACAAGTGACAGCTGCCCGAGAAGGTAGAAATTCTATCGGAAAAGACATTTTCTACAAGTATGTAAATTATTTTCATTTTTAAAGACACTTATAATTTATTTTGCAATTTCTTTAATGCACAAAAATCGAATTATATTTTTAAGCAAATTTAAACGACTGTAGGGTGAAAAATAAATATTTACGTTCAGAACATTTTAAAAGATGGTATGCCAACGTGGAAAATAATTTTATTTATTATTTTAAGTAATTTCTCATTTATAAGATTTAAAGAACTTTAATTCATAGATTTTTTAATTATTTGTAAAATCATAAAATAATAATAACAATATAAATAATAATAATAATAATAATAATAATAATAATAATAATAATAATGTATGCTAGATACAGAAAAACGAATAGCTTTATTCGATTCTGCGACAAAAATTACATAAAATCCATGTATTGTACATTTTTGGGTACCACCTAATTGTTATATACTATGAATACAAATGATATAGAATGTAATTTTTTATTTATACCACGTCACCAATTGAGTTAATAAAAACTGTTGAAGCACATAGAATATATGTAATTTAGTTAGAAGAATCGAATAGCGCTATTAGTTCTTCCGTATCTCTGATTTTTAAACAAATTTTTAAACAACATAAAATATCTTTAGAAAATAATAATAATAATAATCCAATGATTTTATAAAAAAATTTTTTTTTTAAGTTTTGCGAAATTGAAACGTTTAGTATGAAAAGTCCAATATTATTTTACAGTAACGGTTTGATGGAATTTATTTTTAAGTTTTTTGCCTCTTATTTGTCTACTCTGAACATTTGTATGTAATTATAATGTAAAAAATCAATTTTAAAAATAAAATTTTGCCATAGCACTTACATGGTTATAACCGCTGGCAAATATTGACGAGTATTTTCCTAGAAAGTATTCACTTTTTTCAATTTCTTTCTATTAACCTGTAGAGTTACATAAGCTTGCGATAGTTCCTTTTTCTTAATTTAGAGAACGTTTTTTTTTGCTTTGACGTTTATATACGTTTATACACGTTTATACTTTAACGTACATTTGAAATTTAAAAAAAGTGATATTCCTTTTTGTACTTATTATAACTTTTATTAATAGAACAAAATATTATAGCTTGTGGCGTTAGGCCAGTTGTAAAAATTTAAAATATAAAATTATATTTCAAGAAGAAAAACACTTGTACAAATAATAATTTTTGCAAGCGAAGAAATATGTGTGTATATTGTATGCCCAATGAAAATTGCAGCCGGAAAATAAAAATGTGAAATTTCCTATAATTTACCATTGTATTCATTAAAAAAAGTTGATGCGCCTTATAAAAACGTCAGTCAGTGACATGCGATCTGAAATTTGCATCTTTATTTATTCGTATTCAAATTGTCTACCCTTGCACATTTAAACTCAAAGAAATTGTATTCGGGATATACATATGTTTTTTTATATGCATATGTAATATGTATTATATGTATACAAATGTATGTGTATATTTTACGACAGTCTTAGAAGGAGCGCAAGGACTTCTTTAGTAGTAAATTCCTCGACGAGAGAAAATCTATATCCTCGCATGTCTAGCCTGGATAAGGTTAGAAACATGCAAATGTAAGAAAATGTTAATTTGAGACCCCAGCTCAATACGCAGTGTCGAGCTTTGATTAATTTGACAAAAGTGAGCAATCGTTTTTGGGCAATTTGCTCAAAAAATTTTTTACAACCCATCTCATCTTCCCTGCTGGAAGTAGAAAGATTGAAAAAGATAGAAATTGGGGATTAAGAAGATATAGGAGATCCTATCTCTCTCTAAGGGCCACTTTGCATATCCAGAACCTTATATTTTCCTCTCCCCAGTTTCAATAATTTTCTATCTATTGCTCTACTTTTCATGATCTAGGCCTTTCATCTTCTTCGATCACGTATCTGTCTCTTACGAATTTCAATTTTAAAAATCTCTTTCTCTAACTTTTGAAACCGAGGGCCCTCATATTTTTCTTTACTTCATCATATCTCTTTCAAACAAATTTGAATCTTTGGCCTATCTCTTTTTCGATCTTCTGCGATCAAGTACACGCAGAAAAATGTTGTTTCAACCAAAAAAACATATGTTTGACCTTATACAAAGGATAGAATTTGTTTAATTCAAATAAAATTTGTTTGAGTTACAGAATGGCATGTGGTGCAATATAGGATGAGATAGGATAGGAGGCAAGAGGGTATTAAAAAAAATTAACGCCAATTTAAATTGGAAAAAGATAGAAAAAGAAAAACGTTGATACAATCAGTATAGGATGTGATAGGGAAGACAGATTGAAAAATATAGACAGGAATTTATATTTACAGAAAGATAGGAAAAGATAGACATTGGTAGATGTAGGATACGATGAGGTGATGACAAGGAGATTACAAAAACGTAGAAGGGAATTTAGATTGACAGAGAGAAAGAAAAATATTGAAATTGCTAGATTAAGGAAAGGATATGATAGATAGAAATTTAGATTAACCGAGAGATAGAAAATTATTGACGTGGATAGATAAGAATAGAATGATATATGATAAGACAGAGAAGAGAGGATTGAATGAGATAGAGGTAAATTTAGATTGACAAAGAGAAAGAAGAAGATAGACGGGAATTATAATTGACAGAGATAGAAGAAGAATGATATGAATAAATAAAGAATAGAATGAGATTGAAAAATATAGACGTGAATTTAGATTGAAAAATAGGTAGAAAAGGTAGGCGTTGATACATTTAGGATACAATCAGATTAAGAAGAGGATATTAAAAATGATAGATCTAGATTTAGATTGAAAAATAGGTACAGAAAGATAGACGCTGATAGGCGTTCCTAAATGTAGTACAAGATAAGATATAGAAGAGGAGATTGAAAAATAAAGACGGAAATTGAGATTAATCGAGGGATAGGAAAATATTGACGTGGATAGATCAAGAATAGGATGAGGTAGAGAAGATGGTATTAAAAATATAGACATTAATTTAGATTTAAAAATAGAAAAAAGAAAAAAGTTAAAAGATATTTCATAAGATAAAATAGGTAAAGAGTAGGAGTAGACAGAGAAGAGAGTATTGAAAAATTTAAATGTGAACTTAGATTGAAAAGAGATAGAAAATGGTAGACGTTGATAGCTGTAAGGTATGATGAGGTAGAGGAGATAAGAATAAAAAAGATAGATGGGAATTTAGATTGACAGAGATATAAAAATATTGACGTGGATAGATATGTGATAGGATAAGATAGGAAATGAAGGATAAGATAAATGAAGGATAGGGTGATATAAAGAAGAGGGGATAGAAAAAAAGAATTAAAACGAAAGAATAAAAAAAGAATAAAAAGGATGGATGGGAATTTAGATTGACAAAGATAGAAAAATATTAGCGTGGATAGATAAATGATAGGATAAGATAGGAAATGAAGGATAAGATAGATGAAGGATAGGGCGAGATGAAGAAGAGGGTAGAGAAAAAAAGACGTTAATTTAAATGAACAAAGAAATAAAAAAAGATAGGCGGTGATAGACGCAGGATAAGAATTGAGATAAAGGTGCGGGGATTGAAAATTTTAGACGGGAATATAGATTAACTGAGAGATAGAGAAAGATGGACGTGGATAGATAAAGGACAGAATAAGATATAGAAGAGGGTACTACTATAAAAAGATAGACGTGAATTTAGATTGAAAAATAGAAAAAGATCAAAGTTGGTAGAAATATGATAAGTTGAGCTGGGAAAGAGGATATTAAAAAAGATTGACGTAAATTTAGATTGACAAAGAAATAGAAAAAGATAAACGTGGATAGATGTAAGATACGATGATAGAGAATATAAGATTAAAAAGTATAGATAGGAATTTAGATTAAAAGAGATAGAAAAATATTGATGTTGATAGATAAAGAATAGGTTAGAAAAGAAAAGAGGTGACTGAAAATAATAGACGAAAATTGAGATTGACAGAGAAATAGTCAAAGATTGAAGTAGATAGATGAAAGATCGTATGGGATAGAGAAGAAGGGATTGAACAAAATAGACTTCAATTTAAATTAACAAAAAATAGAAAAAGATGGATGCTGATTGACGCAGGATAGGATGAGATAAAGACGATGAGATTGAAAATGGATGACGGGAATTTAGATTGTCAGAGAAACTGAAAAAGATTGACGTGGATAGATAAATGACAGGATGAGATAGAAAAGACGGTATTGAAAAAGATACTCGCTGAATCTGAATTAGTTAAATTTAACTAATTATCAGTTAAATTTGACTAATAGTAAAAGCAAGAACTCAGTAACTGATAATTGGTCCAAAATAATTAATTGAATCGAATTAGTCAAACACTAGACGCTTTCGGAGAGATGCACATGTCCGTAACGCAGGCACCCATTGGTTCCTTATATCCCGCCTTATTTGAAATACACTTGATTTTCAAACACGAAAAGAGACGGTTACTGAAAAAAGAGTGTAATTTTTTCAACAAGCAGTTAAATTTTCGACCTAAAAGAAAGAATTTTCAAGCAAATGATCGAATATTTAAATCAACTGTATAATTAACTTCAACCACACACATTTTTAACAAAATAGACGCATCTTCAATCATAAAAACACGAATTGGCCGTAAAACAGTTAATTTTCTAACAAAAATATAACTTTTTAACAAAATAGATGAATTATTAACAAGACAATTACATTTTTTTAAAGTAGAACTTTTAACCGCAGTGTTGAATTTTTGACCTACAAAGGTTAATTTTCATCAAATTAATTGCACTTTAAACAACGTTAAGGTTAATTATCAACCAAATAGTTTTATTTTTAATTAAATAGCTAAGTTGTAAAGGAAAAGGATGAATTTTTAATAAAATAGTTGAATTTTTGAGTCAAAAGGAATTTTTTTTTACAAAACAGTTGAATTTTAAATCAAGTTATGCAATAGTTATTTGGAGTTAAAAAATTAATTTTCAACTAAAAAGGAACGAATTTTCAATAAATTTAAACCTGCAACAAAAAGATGAATGTTTTATACAATATGTAGTCCAATTTTGAACCAAGCAGTTGCCTTTCCAATTAAAAAAATTAATTTTCTAACCAAAAAAGAGTACCTTACAAAATAATACAGAAATTTTTAACCAATTTGTTCAATTTTCAACTAAAAACGAACAATTTTCAATAAATAATGTTATAATTATTTTTCATCAAAGGAATTAATCATTAACAAAAAAACGTTTGTCAACAAAGAGTTCAATCTTCAACCAATAAAATTAATGCTCAATACAACATAAAGTTTAACTTGCAGCCCAAGTAAATGTTGAATTTTCAAGCAAAAAAAAAATAATTTTCATTGAAAAATTGAATAGTCGAACCTTAAAAAAAGCGATTAATTTTCAATCAAAAATAGAATCTTCAACCAAATCTAGTAGCATTTTGAACAAAAAGAGATGGACTCCGAATTAACTATAACATAATAGTAGACTTTTTAATTAAAAGTACATATACCTTCAGTTTGAATTTATCAAATAAGGGACAAACGAGAAAAAGGAGAACTCTCTTACTTTGAATTAGTAAACATTTTACAAATAATTTTGTTATTAACTTTTGACTGATGATTCAATTATTTCATAATATTTACTAATGTAATTAGTAAATTTTTTTTACTAATTAATCAGTTTATTGAATTTTAACTGATGAAACAGTTCTTTTATAATGTTCAATAATCTAAATAGTATAATTAAATCGCCAATAGAACATAACTTAATTAAATCACGCCATCGTGGACAATAAGAAAAATTTATTATTCTGTGACAGTGAAAGTGACAGTTGAAAAAAATATCTTCATCGAAATAAAATGTTTTTTGGTTTTGAAATTTAATAAAATACACCGAAAGAACGCAGTAAAGGTCATTTTATTTAATAAAAGAATATATATATTTTTAAATCACGCTATCAATATCCTTATAGTAGAGCGCCACCCAAATGTGGTGAGCCATTTTCACCGAGAACGAATCCTATCAAGCACCGTGAAAGTGTCGAACTAAGTGGATGGCGAAACTCTTGGGGAAGACAAACGTCTGCAAACGTCAATTTTTTGGAATTTTTCGAATCTTATTTTTAAATAAAATTTATTCAAAAGCAGACCAGAATGTATACGAAATTAAACCTTTTAAAATTAACTGATTATATCAATAATTGAAATCTCACTGTTCAATCAATAGTTCCGCGGCGGGGCTCTATTCTTTCAGATAACTGAATGAATAAGTAACATTATTTACCTAACTAAATCAGTAAATTTCTACAAATCATCAGTAGCTCAGATCTAGCTATGACAATTAGTATAATTTAACTGATAATCTGTTATATTTTACTAATTCAAGTTTAGAGAGAAGTTTCTTGATAACAAGGTGAAAAAGAGGAGTTAAAAAACAAAGGATAAAGAGGAAAATAGGAGAAAGAGTGTAAAATACAATTAATAATTTTAGTTTTTTAAGCATTTCAAAAAATTGTTATTCATATTTATATTTTTCATGCGTGATATCACAGTCTGCATTACTGAATTAAGAGAGTTTTACAATAAATCAAAATTTTTAAAATAAATATATTACATTTAAAAAATGATAGTGACAATTAAATAAGGACCATGCAAGGTGCTAACTTTAAATGGTACTTTTGCAGTTTTCACTCTCTTGTCTTCAATTTCTTACAAATATTTCTTTCTGAAACCGAGATGCAATTCAATAATAGGCAGACAAAGCAAGTTCAACAATAATATATTCAAAATTTATAATAATATATATATATATAAAATGCAGTTTTTCTTATTACACATATTTGCCTTTAGCCAAAAGTTTCAAATGCAGTACAATTTTGGTATGAATACTTTTTTGGTATATTTTTATAAAATTACGAATAATAATATTAGAATCGATTGAGATGAACAAGAACCAATTTTAAATCTCAAACTTAGTTACTTTTTTACATATTATTTTATATTTTATACTACGTTTAAATTAGGTTTAACTGTGTTTTAAACTAATTAAATTAAATAAATAAAAGAACATATATATATATATATATATATATATATATATATATATATATATATAATAAAATAAAATATATCTTTAAAAACA
>JAAAKG020190576.1:0-24712 GCA_010014905.2 Druon quercuslanigerum
AGTATTTTTTGTATTACAATATTCGCTCTTGCCGCGTGTGATAAAACTTGTGATTTTAGGTCAGTTTCAATATTCTTAAATCAAATTAGTATATCTTTCTCAGGTTAACTTGGTTATGTGCTTGAAGATAACTAACTTTCTTGCATAATTTGAATTTGAAATGGGAATCCAAATTTGTCTCCAATCAAACATCATGTTATGTAATCAAAATTCAGTTTTTCTATATCTACTTTAATCGGTTAAGACCTTTGAGATAATAAAAATTAGTTTTAAATACAATTATAAGCATTTTTAATTTCCAATTTAGCTTAAGGTGACGATTACTAGTGCTTTTACCTTACATGGAGATGATTTCATGGAGAGGGAAAAAGAAAGTGAACTTCATCGAGCCGTCTCTCACTGCATATCAGGCGGAAGAAGACCTGCAACAATTAGCTTCGGTTAACTGATGGCGGCTTTAAAAAGCAAACAAGATTTTGCGGTGGCCTTAGTGGTAAGAATTTTTTTTTGAATTTGATCCTACGATGTTGGGGTATGTTAAGGAAATTTAAAATTAGCAAACGCTTATACATTATAAAAGGTATTTTTACTTCAACTGCCAGCTAACTTCAATTTATTATTTTATTAATTAGTAATAAAAAAATATTAAATATTTTTCAAATATAGTTATATAGAAAAAGTTAGTTTTTACAAAGGTATTATCAAAAAAGGGCAAAATATAATGTCCTTTTTTTCTTTTGCATTTGGTACCTCTTTTCGCATTTTTATTTTAAAGTTGTGACATTATTGGTTTTTGGACGTTATTTATTAAACAAGCCGTATACTGAATAAACTTCATTACTTCTGTACTAGAGGTGTGTAAAAAAATTTGATCCGACATTCGATTCGATCAATGCACCGATCGAAGGTCGAATATTCGACATTCGATCCGTGTTGCGATTATTTATAATAAATTTGCATTATAATTGATCCTTATTGGAGGCTTTTCTAAAAATAATTTTTTTTAATTTTCAATTCTTTTTTCGAATTAAACAAAAACTGCATGTCCTGTACAAAAGTGATCAATACAAAATTTGTAGATTTTTTTGAGGTGCTCAATCTGGACCTGCGCATTTTTTTGTCTCTTGCCTAATTCGACCGCAAAATGGATTTTTTGATTTTTCATGATTTTTTGTCATATTAAAAATTCTACAAGTCTGACAATTTTGATTTTATCGAAAAACCTCAGATAAATTGCCATGACCATTAGGCTACCGTCACACGAAAATCGGAAGGCGGGCAGCCGTATTTCCCTCTCCATAAATGTGAAAGAAATATTTGTTTAAATCAAAAACAAAGGATACTGAATCTAACAACATATCACTTTAATCTAAAGAAGTATTCAATTGAACTTAATTGAAATAAATGTTTATTTGTTATAAATAATTTAATTCTAGTATTTACGTAAAATATTACCTCTAACTAAAGAAATAAATATAAATGCAAGCCCAATATCTTCTTCGTCTAAATGTATTTTTAATTTAATTAGTATTATTTTAAACTGAATCATTATTTCTTTGATTTGAATAAACATATATAAACCAATTAATTTATTTAAATGTGTCCGAATCAATTCAAAGAATCGAACAATAAAATGTAGCCAAAGAATTCTTTGCTTCAGATCAACACAAGATATGGGTCTGGTTTAGATACAAATTCAAGTAAATCCGTTCACACAGTTCGAGTGTTAAAAATGCTACAATAATTATTTTACAATTAAATTCTAAACCTGTTCAAAGTTAAACAATTTACAAATTTGGATGTTGAAAATTCAAACATATCAATAAGAAAGCCTTAATTTATTAAGCAATTTAAAATCAAAATATTTATACTTATAAACGCTTTTATTACATTTACATTCCTATTCAAATATTGTTTCAGTCTAAAATAAACCATTTTTAACCTAATCAGTGTGAAATATTTTAATTAGAAATATTTGAAAATGCGCAACTATATGAATCACATATTCAAAACTAAACAATTTCAAACTGATTTTTTTGAAATAGAAAGCCTTGAATGGTAAAAATTTCAGAGTGGAACATTTAAACTTTTAACGTTACAATTTTTATTATAACGTTGAATAACAATTGAAAATTATGAATTTGAAAAGGAAAAATTAAAATAAATCTTGGTTCAATTGGCAGTAGATTTTATACATTAAAGGTTTGTATTGATTTGAAAAGAAAGAATACTTTTAATTTAGGGAATTTAAAACGATGTCGTGAAAACGCTATGAATTAGTTATGCATATATAGGGTCTTCAAGCACTACTTTTTAAGAGTATTCTATTTTCAATTTTTAAAATTTCCACGGTTCTAGATTTTTCTAATTCTCCTTTAAAAAATTGAAATTGTTTAAGGGAGTATCGATTTACGAAAAACATTTTCCAAATCAAAATTATTATTTCGTTGTAATGATTATGTCGTCTTCTGTCAATGAATACTGTTTCCCTTGTATGGATATACATTTATATTTATACTAAAAGAATATTTTTTACATTTTAATACTTTTCTCTTGTGTTGACTATGACAATTGTTAGACGGCACTTAATATTTGTTAACTTGAATGTAATCAATTCAAGTAATTTTTTTATTGCAGTGATTTTGTCGACTTCTGGCATGGATTAATATTTCTTTCTTAATTATGATTATTTTTAGAATAAAATAAATATTTATATTAATTTATTTATGGGAACTAATGACTGGATTCTGTTTATTGATGGACAAGGATAACCTAATCAGAAGAAAATATGTAAAAAAACTAAAAAAAGTAATAAACGATTCAACATAAGACATACTCAGTATGGGATTTTCCAGCGCACGGTAAATCGAATCGAAAAACCGAATCGAAGGTAATATTTCGGGTTTTCGACATTCGATCGGCCCATTGATCGAATGTCGGATCGACGGGCCGATCGAACCGAATAATTCGATTCGATCGTAGCGCGGATCGAATGTCGGTTTTTCGATATTCGATCAGTGGGTCGATCGAATCGAATTAACCGAACCGAAAATGAACGTAGATCGGATAGAAAATATCACATTCGATCCCACTCAATACACACGTCTATTCTATACCCATTATGCCTGCAAACAGAACACACACGATTCTAGGAAACACGTAGTAACTTGCGGTAGATTTCAATCATTTAAAAAATCTGGGGCTTGCCCTAAATATTCATATTTTTGAACCAAACTTGGTATTTCATGGGTTTAGACTAAAAGAGGTCAGAAAACGTTTTGGCCGTCAATATTTTCGGAGAAATACTTTTTCGACTCCCACTAATAATCCAACTGCACCTATGCACCTCAGTTTTACTGAAACATGAATGTTTTGAGGTGCAAAATGTTACCTGCTACGCATGCAGCACTGTGGCGTCATGTGTTACTACCCATTATTACATACTGGAAATGAACAATCTAGTCAATATCGTACTCGTAACATGCGATCACTGATGAAGCATACATGATAGTAGCAGGCTAGCTGGGCTAGTCGTATATGATGAACGAATATATCCATCTGAATTCAAACGTCGCTCGAAATAGATATATTTTGAAGTGCGTGGTTGCTTGGAAAAGGTGAATTTTAAATAGACCCATTTTTATTTTTCAATTTATCTCAATGAAACAAAATTATTATTTGTATTCGAAACCACCATGTTTTAGCCTATAACGCCCCCTAAAATTTGAGTGTTAGATAACCCTGTAACGAACGCTGATATCTGCTAACATATTATTGATTCCAAACGTCGCCTCACCTACATCTTACTAGTTCCACAAATAGCCACTGAAGAACGCATATATCCTCAAAAAAGTATCAATCAAAAATTAAAAATGGCTCATTTAAAATGGCAGCCGCGTACTCTTTATTTTAGAAAATAATCCTGTAATTAAATTGAAAAACCAAACTCAGGGGTTTCTGGGATCGCTGATAATAAATCTGATATCGAAATTTTAAAATTCGAAATTGCGACCGTGTGTAATTTTTTTTCAGAGTCCATCTATTGGTAGATAGCCATGTTCTGCAAATGACTTGTTCAATTATTTGCTCATCCAAAAGCTCTTCAATGTAAACTAAAAACTTCTGAATGCCTGCATATTTTTTACCCTTTTTAAAATAACAGCTTGGTTTGGGATCCTTGCCTAAAAACAAAATTCAAACAATCTTTGTAATCCTTCAGGTTATTATTTGAGAATTTTTTTTTATAATAATGGATCCCTTATTGTCTTAAAATTTTGTTGTATTGAGCCTACACATACACTGTGTGTATCGGAGGATCCAGGTACAACGCACCATTTTTGTCAGTCACCATATTGGATTTGCCATTTTGAAGTTTCTAATTCTGATATCGGACTCGCTATCATATTCGAAAAGGATAAACATTTTGTCTGCCTTTTTTGAGGAATGCATCGGGATAAACATAATTTTAAGGCACTATACTGAATCCACCACTTTGAATGTTTCAAAATGCCACATTACTTTTAAAAGTACGTATCAAGTAGATCAATTAAATTTTCAAGACTATACGGTACTATCCGATACTATCCAATACCCTAGAGACTTTCCGATATTATCCGATGCTATCAGAGACTATCCGATACATTCGAGACTATCTGATACTATCAATTGCAATATGATACTATCTGATACTATTCGATACTATCTGATACCTTTGAAAATATCCGATACTGTCTGAGACTATCGCGTTATTTTCAAGACTATCGCGATATTTTCAAGAATATTTGAAACTCTCCGATACTATCCGACGCTATTCGGTACTATCCGACACTTTCGAGACTCTTCGATACAGACGAACATATTCGATACTTTCGAGACTATCTGAGATTGTTCCATACTTCCAATACTTCATATGCTTTTGAGACTATCCGATATCATACGATACTTTTGAAACTATCTGATTCTATTCAAAACTATCCGATACTATCCGATATATTCTGGATTATCCAATACTATCCGATACTATGCCATGTTTTCGAGACTATGCGATATTATCTGACACTTTGAAGCCTTTCGACACTATTCGATACTATCGGATTCTATCTAATACTTTCCGATACTATCCTATTAAATTCACGTACTATCCGATACATTCGAGACATTCCAATACTCTCCGTTACTATCCTATTCTACCCGATACTTTTGAGACCATCCAACTTTTCGAGACTATCCGATACTTTCGAGGCTATCCGATACTTTCGAGATTATGCGATACTTTCAAGATTATCCGATACTACCTGATAATATCCGATACATTTGAGACTATCGGATAATCTCCGGTACTATTTAAAACTCACCGATACTTTTGAGAGTATATGATACTATCCAAAACTATCCGATACTATTCGAAAAGTTTCATAGTAAAACAGCTAGTCGTTCACGAGAAAGAAATTCGCTACTTTTTGCAAGCTTTTGTCCCACTGCAGAACGCAACTACAGTGAAAACTTTATCATATCTGACATTAGATGCAAGTTTTTTACTATAATAGTATTAATTTTTTATTTAGATAAATTAAGGCTAAATTTTTATTTTTAAATAAGTTCGGTAATGTACTTTCAAAGTGCCCGAAAAGAGATTTGCAAAACACTTATATTTACACACAAAAATTAAGTATGTCTAAGCTGAGTTATTAGGCAACCCTTTGCTCTGAGGGCCTTACTACAATATATGTAAATTTAAACATTATCAGTTCTGAAATTTATAATTAATTTTCCAATTCACATAGCAATTATAAAAATTATAAAAGCCTAAAAAAATTAAAAATGATTGGAATTAATATTAGAAATTGCTTTTAAACTTGTATATTTTTTTGAACCTGGGAAGTAAACTTATGTAATTAATTCGTATTAATCACTAACTGCGACGTTGTCATCTAGCTTATTCAAAGATATGAAAATCCATGCATCAGTGACAATGTTGCCTGTTTCAAAACAAAAATTACTTTATCAAAATATATTTTAGGCTTTCGAATTTTATTTTTCACTAATTTTTGCCGTGCAGGATAACGCGTAATCAAACTCATTTGCAGCGCACACTGAATTGAAAACCTCAACCGTAAACAATGTTAATCCCTGTTTCAATAAAGTTTAACGCTCCGACTCTCGCAACTCTGAATATCGCTTTATATATTTATTTAGTATAGAAGTATGCACACATGAGCATATAAGGATGTAAACCATCATTATTACAATAATCGTCTTATGAGCGGAAATTGTTTCAGTACTACGTCGCAGTTATAAATTTTGCACAATTAACACCTATATACCTACAAAGTTCATCGTTTATTAAAACTGCTCATTACAAACTTTCATTGCATAGCTTCAGATATTGCGAACTCATTTCGTTGACTTCCGTACAATTATAATATTTTGCTCGGAAATAGTGAGAAATTGAATACTTCATGCTTTGGAAAACCACTAATTACTAACAATATATACGTACTAACAATATATACTTATTTGTTCGGTTTTATTTCTTTTCTCGTAGATTGTCAATGTAAATTTACAATGAGAAAACCGTTTTGTTAAATAAATCAAATGCATCGCTGGTATTTGTAAAATAAAATGTTTCTGTTCACTAAGCAAAATGTGTGTTGTTTTAACCAAACTGAATTAAAATGAACCAAAAATTTGTTCGAATCAATAAAAAATTTCGTTTTTAGACAATAAAATTTGGTTTCACGAAGGCCAAAAAATAAGTTTTTTAGTGTAATTACAAAAGTTAATGCAAATATATATTCAGTATAAGTTAGTTTTTTTAATAATATGCTCATAGAATAGCCTGAAACTATTGAAATTTTTTTAATTCTTTTATTTAAATTTAAAATTTTAGTCTGAAATTTCGACATGCTATTTTTCTGGCAAAAGATAGTGGCATGCCTCTTTATACTATTTATTAGAGATTTTCAAGAAAGTTTGATTTTACCACAAGAAGATTGTACAGAGTTTGAAATTCTCATTCTTCGCAATAATAAGAGAAACTAAGGACAATAACAACACCGATAAAACACCAGCAGAGGCAGCTGTTGCCGAGTTGCTCTTCATTTAATAGTATCGTGCCAATACTAAAGTTTTCGTAATAAATTGTCCATTTCATGTCTCTGGAATTCCAACACAAATACTGGGCTACTGTTTGATACTTTATAAAGAATGATCAAGTCCCGTACACTGTATGTGTGACGGGGAGGTCTTCCTAAGATTTGAGAACTAGCATAACATTTTTATAGCGGAGAAGTATGTATAATATTATCCCTAGGGAAAACTACATGTACATATGACATTCAGATGGCTGATCGACACTAGTGCTCCTGTCCTACTTATTTTTCTAATAAAATACATTGTTAAGGGATGCCCACTAGTTATCTAAAGCTCAAAAATTATTTCTATTGAAAATGATTTATAAAAATAGAGAAAATATTCTTATACTAAATTTTAACTAATTTTCGTAGAGAAATAAATGCAAACTTAAAAAGAAGACTTCAGGTTCAAGTTCAATATTATAAGTAAATAATAATCGCAACGTTTACCAAAGGAAAAAGCAAACATATAAAACTCTAACTAGGGTCTTCCTTAAACTGATTAACTACATAGAAAAATCCTGCCCATCGATCCGAGATAGTATCTTAAAACCAATTGCTAAAACATTAAACACGCTATTTCCATTTCGAGTATCTAGAAGCAAAAGATAGTTATGAGAAAGCTCCTATGCTTATAATGGAATATAAGCTTCTAATGTGTCCACTAAGGGTTTACATTTTTCTTGTACCTTCTTCCCTATTCCTTTACACATCATCCACACACTTACTTGGTGGTGGGAGGGGGACCTTCAGTTTAAGGTGGGTTCCGAACCACCAAGAACAACTGCTTTAAGTACTTAGAGGAGCACCTTTTTCTCTAGAGGTACCGGTCCCACGACTCTCCGAGGATGAACACTCCCTTGCTAGGCTAGTGTTCACCGCATGGGCCGCCGATGCTCTTCCAGAGTGCGAGGCATGAATATAACCCGCAAGCTGACAGAGTGGGTCCAAAGCCTGCGCTTTAGCCCCCACGACCATCGTCCCACTTAATAAATATTACTACTATTTTATGAAGAAGAAAAAAAATGAAAATCCCACAAAAAACTTCTGCGATGCAAATTGCTGGTTTATATATTGTCACAGTTAGTTCGGACTAAGTTGAAGTTAGGTTAACTTTTGTACTTTAATTCTTATTTTACGAAAGCCTACGCTTTAGCCCCCATGACCATCGCCCCACTCTTACACAATTACACCATTAAGCCTACCCCTTTAGGAGTAGGCGTGACTCACTCGGTGATGAAGGGAGTAGTTTGACAAACGGGTTATAAAATATTTAGATTGATCTAGAATTGTCGTGTCATATATTTAAATAACACGTTCATTCCGCAACACTGCTTTGACCCAGATTACTAATCAATCTCTCTAGCAATCACCCCAAGTAAAGTTCCTCACAAAGTCGTCATGTAAGGTTTCCCACTTGGGTCCATTAGTGTCCAAGGTCTTTTGTTTCAGGCGCCATTCACTCTACTGGCACTCTTCTTATTAACTATTTTCCGCCATACTTTTCTGTCCTCACATACTTCTCTAGCTTTTTAAACGTCCATGCAGTTTCTTATGCAGGCTCTCGCGTTTCTATCGCCGTTTACTTTACCTTGATAGACTTGTTTCGTTAGTCGTTCATCCTTCATTCTCTGAACATGCCCGAACCATCTTAACCGATTTCTTTACCATGTGTCAACTAGCGTTTCTTCCGCGCCACATTCTTTAAGAATTATCTCGTTACTCACTTTGTCCATCAGAGTTTTCCCGCATATTATGCGCAAGAATCTCATGCCGATCGCGTCAATTTTACTCTTATCTTTTTCTTGATATGTCTATGTCTCGCTGCCATATAGTACAGTCGGTACAAATATAGAATCATGTATTGCCATTTTAGCCTTATTTGATATATTTTTACTTCTGATAAGGGGGTCTGCTCTACCAATAACCTTCTTATCTTCGTTTATGCGCCTATCTAACACCTCATCTATCTCCCCGTCCCTACTAAATAAGCTACCAAGGTTTACAAATTTATCAACGTGTTCAGTTCACTCATCACTGAATATAATTTTGCATATTGTTTTCTCAATATTTCCTTCGAACACTATGGTTTTTGTTTTATTTATATTAATTTTGAGACACTTCCTTTCATGCTTGCATTTAATTTATTCAACATTCTTTACAAATATTTGAAAGAGTCTGCCATAATAACCTTATCATCTGCGAACGCTTACCCACGTACCCACACCTTTTTCGTCGAAATGAGCTGTTCTTAGACACTTGTCCATAAATAATATAAATAGCCATGAAGACATAACGCATCCTTGTCTTACGCCTTGCATAATATCGAACCAGTCTCTCAATATCCCATTTACCCTTACACTCGCTTTGCCACCCGTATATATTGTTCTTATAGCTTGTAGAAGCCATCCATTTACTCCGTATTCTTTCAGGACTTCGCACAGTTTACTTCTATCCACCTTGACCAAAGCTTTTTCTAGGTCAACAAATGCACAGAAAACTTTTTTGCCCACTCTGAAACTTTTTTCTGTGATTAGCCTTAAGCTAAATATTTTATCCGTACATGACCTTCCTGGTATAAAACCACTCTGGACTTCCCAAATCTTTACTTCTGTTATTTTCATTACCCTACGAATAAGTATCTTTGATTATATTTTACTTACGGTACTTAATAGGCTGATCCCTCTGTAATTATTGCAGTCGCTTTTATCTCCCTTTCTTTTGTATATTGGCACGATAATCGCTTTTTTCCCATTTTTTTTTTCTTCTCCTACTTCGATGCATAGATTTATCAGTTTGCACGGTCTATGTGGTATGTACTCGCCACCGTGTTTAAACATTTCAGCGTTAATACTGTCTACCCCGGAAGCCTTACCGTTTTTTAAGTTCTTGATGATGTCTCTAACCTCACTGACACAGACTTTCTTAATTGAGTTTTCTAACCCATTGTGTTCAACATCGCAGTTGTGGTGTCCTATAGCTTCATTTCCGGTTTGTCCCCTAATATGGTCTCTGAAAATGTCAGTAACCCCGCCTGCCTCATATTGCATTTCCACTTTGTCATTTCTCACGTTGACAAATTCTGTACTTTTAATTCCCTTTATTGCTTTATAGAGTAATTTCTTGCATCCTTTAAAGTCGTTTTCTATTTTCTTCTCTTCTTCTGCTCTAATTTTATCTTAGCTTTCTTTAATTAATCGCTTGAGTATCCTCTTTTTGCGTCTGTAATCATTTATACGTCTATTTATTTCCTCATTTCTAACACCTGTCATGTTCAACGTTGTCCTGTACCCTTTTTTCTTTGGTCTTTGGGCAGTCGCAATTTCATCATTCCACCATGCATCACCAGACCTTCTTCCTGAAACCGCGGTACCACACACTTCGATCGCACATCTAACAATGATATCCCGGAAAATAGTCCATGCGTCTTCTATATCTTTATTGCGTATGAGCGCTTCCCAAGTTGTCTTACCTATGCTTTCGATTATCTTATTTTGGAAATCTATTCGCACTTTAATTTTGGAGATCAGAAGGTAATGATCGGTATTGCATCCAAAACTTCTCACGACCCTTGTGCTTATAATATATGTATTTTTTGCCACTAAAGAACATACTTGTTTGTGCAAACTTTTACCGTTGTATATTTTTAAGAACATCTACTGTTTATTAGTATATCATTTTGAAATTATGTAAGTCTTGAAATGAATTCTGACCTTTTAAATCAAAGGGATGTTAAACATTCTTCCTGAAGAAGTTTGAAAGTCTTTAAAACATACAAAAGCTGTCATCATCGATAAAAGAAGAATCAGAGGATATCATACTGGAAAAATCCGCTTCGTAAAAAAGAAGCACCTAGGGATGTGGATTGAACGAATTAAATACGACACAATGTCGCAAATACCCTGAGCGTTATATAGACCTTGCCATCCGCGGACGTGCGAATGCTCACAAATCCCACAAAACTTTTGTACCGTCGCAACATCGTAATTTAGCTAAATCTCAAAAGTCCGGGTTTCTTATTTAATGTTCAAGCAACGTCACCTGTTCTGATATCTAAAAATACAAGTAAAATATCGATAAACTTTTATTTTAGAGTTAATAAAAATATTCTGAAACTCATATAGAGGCCATGCAAAAACTTTAAATTGATCCTGATCAGGCCCCGGTAGGGTTTTGGTATAAGCTAAAGTGCACACATACTAAATGATTTAAAATGTATGAATATATTATTGATTATGCACTAATAAAACATAAAAGATCTAATTGGAATTATACTTAATTATTATAAATATATAATCTATTTTATATATTATTATACTATATATTGTATATATTATTATATTATAGTGAATAATTACAAGGTCAATACCATATTCCAAGTGAGCATAATTCGTTAATCCATTCAGCGTCATATTTGCTATGTACCAAATTTAAAAAAATTTTAAGACGTTTAACCTGCTGTCTGATATTTCAAACATGCGTGAAGAGTAAACTGCATAAGAGAGAAAAAAGGTGGAAAGGGGATTACATTTTTTTCTTTTGGATTTTCAACGTCAAATTTGATGCTTTTAAGGAATTAAGGACAAGGGCATCACTCAACGCTTAGCAATCAATTTGTTCGAACCGTGCCGTTTCTGACTGAAAGCGTTGGGTTCTTCAAGAGCAAAATAGAAATATGTTTCTTGGTTTAAGCTGAAGAAATTTGTGGTACGACATATTCCAATTCTTCTAAAACGTGTATATTTTACTAAACCCAACAAAAAATTTTCCTTAGAAATTATAATTTAATTTAAGTGGCCCTCAATGGTTAACATAAATATAAAAAATGTTTCAGAATTTTTAAAAGAATATTATAAATTTTTAAAATCATGTATTTTCAAGTTCACTGAACACATAGAAAATATTGTCTAGAAAATACTATTTGGGGTCCCTATTAAAATATCTAGTCCAGAAAAAACTGGTTGGGGCCCCCATTGGAATATCTTTTCTAGAAAAAACTGGTTGGGGCCACTATTAGAATATCTAGGCTCGAAAAAACTGATGGTTGCCCTATCAGGTTCTAGTGAAGAATTTCGTGCCTCGTATAGGTATGGCAAATTTATCTGTATACTGTTTTTTTTTTGGTAAGAAGAAAATTCTATCCTTATGAAAAACTATAAATTAAAAAAAAATTACATTTCCTGTCATTGTAAAAAGTTGTAAAGTTGTCTGCAACGGGAAAAAACGAAATATTACAGGAAGAAAAATTTTAATCGACTAAAATTATTTATTCAAAAATTATTACATACACAACTTTGTATAATTGAAAATATATAATTAAAAAAGTGAGATCAAATATTTTTGAGGTGTAGCTTATGAGTATAGATTTTTCATCGACTATCAACTCGAAGGTTTAGCGTAATGGTTAAAACTCCGGAATCTAAGCAATAGATTCATGTATAGATGTAGATATGTATAGATATAGATGTAGATAAATATATGTACTCACTATAAACAGGACCATTAATATTTAAAGTCAAAATACTCGCAATCAATTGATTTTTATTTTTGAAATACCTTTTTTGTCATGTAAATTAAATATTCTTCAGGTAATAGAAAGGGTCTAAGCGGGGCCCTGTTAATCGTCGGGTCATTAAAGGACACACTCGTTAGGTCCTGTTGAGTAGTTCTAGCTAGAACCGGGCTAAAACAGCGTTACAGAACTAGTCAAGCCCTCTCCATTTTGCCCGACGAGCGCCCGATTAGAAATAGGGATCTATCCAGGGCTCTACTAAACCCCGATCGGAATTTCTACATGGGCAAAACCTTAAATTTAAAATATGGCGGTCAAAGGCTTCAAACAAGATGTTTTAATTTGATGCAACTTTTTCTACATACTCAAGTTCAAGGATATTTTAGTATCGGAGTCTCTTATTATGAACCTGAAATCTAAAATCCTAATGTCAATATTAAGGATTCAATGTGCTGATCTAACATATCATTTAACCCTTGTGTGTGCCTCTCTACGACTGCGAGACGGGGCTTTACCCCATGGTCAAATAAAGGTTTAATCAACCATTTCATTAAACTGTGCCTGATTCTGCCTGTGTATGTATGTGTCAGCATCTGTGTCAGTGTCTATCTATGTCTTTCTCTGTCTACGTCTCAATGTGAAGCATTTTTTTATAAAATAAATAGTACATGGCCACTATTTTGAATTTTGGAATTCTGATATCGGATTCGTTATCAGCGATCGTAAAAAAACCCGAGTATGGTTTTTCCATTCAGTGGAAAAGTTTTTTAAATCAAGAGTACACGACAGCTATTTTGAATTCGCCATGTTGAATTTGAAAATTCTGATATCGGAATCATTATTATCGACCACAAAAACCACCAAGTATGGTTTTTTAAATCAAATGAAGCATTTTTTTTTAATCGAGAATACACGGCCGCCATTTTAATTAAAAATTTCTAATGTCAGATTCGTTAGAGATTTCAAAAAAGGTAATGTATAATTGTATATGTATTTCGAAGGAACATTCGAAAAGGTTAAACTTTTTTGCACTATATTGACGCCATATTGAATTCACCATTTTGAGTTTTTGAAAATGACACATTACTTTTGAGAGTATGAGGATCGGTTTAGAAAGCGCTCCATGCGCATGTCCGCACGTAGAAAAAATAAATTTAATATTTACTTATCAAGAAATGTAGAGGGTTTCTTGTAACCGTAACAGTATAAACTGTTCTTAATAAGGGGGTGAAAATGTCAAAATCACTAAGAATTTCGTAAATTTCACAATAAAATTAAGGTTAACTTAACGGTTATCATTTAGTAAAATAAACCTCTATTCCGTAGTAATTATATGCTGTAAGAAATGTAAAATTCACTGAAACGAGATGAAAATAGTCGTGTAGTGGACATTACCGAAGGATCGGTACATGCTACCGATACAAATGGTTTGCTTAGTTCGCCCCGGAAATCGTAAAAACGCAACCTAACCGCGCGGACTACCGGGTGATTTCACGGCGCAATCGACAATGGATGGAATGCATCACTTAATGAACATTCCGTTTTTACATTTCTGTGTATTACATTTCTCACATTAAACCATATTCCCACTAAGCAAGGAAAGGGCTTGATAAAAAAAATTTAATAGGTCAACTTCTTCACCGATCGGGTACACTTGAGAGTTTATTGGAGCAGGACTTTTTTGTATTCCGTTACTGTTTCAGCTTACTTCTTTGGATAAAAGGTAAATCCGAGAGCTTTTGCTGTGTGCCGCCATGGCATGAGCGCGTATGTAGAAGACGTTCCCGAGGTCGCCACCTCTTAATTACAAATGCATCTCGAAATTATTTTTCAGTTCGCAACTCGTGTAAAAGTGTAGTATTTAAGACAATTGACTTGCGTGCTTAGGTTTAAGCGTTCGAAACCCCCTATTGCATGCGAAATTTTAATTGAATTATAAGCGTTGTAACTTACAAATCCAGATTAATCATAAGTATATCCGAAAACATACATAAGAATTAACCGTGCGCTTATTTAATAATTAGTTTTAAGCAATACTTTTTTACAATTTGTAGTGCTACGTAAACTATTGTCTATACTGTCAACAAAAGTTAGATCTCTTTATAGTATTCGTTAAAATGACATGATAATTCATCATTGGAGCGTCGAGGAACTGTGCAGAATAGCGACTGGATCGGCAAAATCTACTGATCCGCAGGTCAGCCCCACATGGGAATTGGTTTTGATAATTATCAATGGCAGTCATATTTAGTTGCGTATAGTTGTAACGTTTACTGAACTGCCGTGTTGTCCATATACTTACTTGGAATTTCAGTAGATTTAACTTAGTTTTCAGTAAAATATAAGGTTCTTTTTTCTGCGTGCAGTTTTCAAGAGGTCGGTCCGCTGATTTCGAAATGACTGATGCGAAACGGGCCGAAGCTTTGGTTGTTTCTAGTGCCCCAGAGTGTGTATGCGCGCCATGAAGCCTCCTCTAACAGGGATAATGCTGGCATCATATCAGTCTAACAAGTCATCATTAAGCACACGGGTGTATTAGGTATTTTAACTTCAATTATCAGCTAACTTCACTTCGTTGGAAGCTGAGAGGAAAAGAAGGAACCAAATGCATGGATCAAAACTTTCTCTGTAATATTTTTGTGATTATTAATAATTATTTATTATTTATTTCGTAGACACCCATCCTTAATCCTTATAAAACTTGGCGCGTTTAGATGAAGGCCTGACCCGTGTAGGATTCCAATCAGGCATCCGGCCGGATAGCCCCAGTTTAATTCGGGCACTGGTATCCGGCTAAAAGAGTCACGATAAACTGGTCGGATTCCTGCTTCAATACCGACCGGAATCCGGTCGGTTAATCCGGCTACGAAGCGGTTAAAAAATGGTGCATCAGTCTAAAAAATTGGAGTAGAATTTAAGTCCCTGATGATAGAATCTCGTATCAATTTGGGAACCACGTGGTGATTTAAGGTTAGGAAAAAAAGGAAAAAATTTATACACAACACAGTATAGTTTAATTGAAAATAATAACTATTCGCGCACTAAGTGGGGTCTTCAAAATAATTACTAAAATAAGGTTGATTTTAATCGTGGGTCTCGATTTTATTTGCGAACTTCGAAGAAACAATGCGACGTGAGTGCAAGCATCCTCGTTCCAAATGCGGAATGAAATTTTCTAAGTATCTATGCAAACGCCAGACGCAGTCGGCGCTATATATAGCGATAAATTTGAAAGTGGACAGACTAAACATTGTCTGTAAATAGAGAAGTTTACAAAAATGGTTACATTTCTGCTGTTCCACATAGCAGAATCATAAACAGTTTTATTTAAAAAGTTAAACAATTCGAAAAAATGTAATGGTTTTTTTTTTTAATTTAAAAAGGTAATTTCTGTTTCACTGATCTAATCCATCTTTAAATTATAATTTTCAAATAATAATTCATCTAGTATCCATAATTACGTCTTTGATAATGTCATGGCTCTTAAAAAATTTGTCGTTTCTGCAAAAGCATTAACCTGGCCAGTTCCCGACCGGCTCCCGACCATGGGATATAACCAGAGTTTGTCCGATCAGTAACCGGCCAGCTCTGGAATACGTGATTCGAGAAAATTGTAGGTTTATGACATTAATGATTTTTTTCGTCGAGGCGGAAATTCGTATACCCTCCTGTAATGTAAACAACTTGCCAGTTTCAACCGTGAAAATACACGCCAGTTTCAACTGCAAAAAGCAATAACAAAAAGAACGTAGAGTTGAAACACTCGCATCTACAGATTTTTCCCTGATACCGAGTATTTGATAAGTATCGATAGTGAAAATCATATAATTTGTCCTACAGTGTATTGAGAAAAACATAACCTACTTTTTATTACTGTAGTACTTATGGTGCAATCCATTATTTGACGTTATTGTTAATTATAAACAGAATTAAAGAAATTTAAATTGGATGAAATTCAAATTAAAAATCCTATTTAACGTTTAATAATCAAATTATTGTGCAGAAGTCCTAAAAATATAACCATGAATCCATCGACTAAATTAGGACAACCACCATAAAATGTTTCTATTGAAATTTGAGAAAAAAACAAATAAAGAAAAACACCTTTTTGTCCTAAAAAAGAGAAGAAAATAATTTTCCTCCTTGGACAAAAATAAAAAAGAGGAAAGAAAAATGACAAGATAATAATTTAGAAAAAGGATATTCCTAACAATATTCAAATTTACTTTGTGAAATGAAACATGTGACAAATTTGAATTCAGCAAATCAAAAGCAGAAAAAGCAGTTTTTTGGCTGCATATAATCAGAGGAAATTGAGAGAGTATAGTTCATTTAATACTGCTTTTCTTCAATTTTTGGTAAAATTTCGAAAACTATTGAATTTATGTTATAAACGTTTAAGATTCATGCTATTTTTCTTATATGCTTTGATATAGATTCAAGAATAACTGTTTGCAAGAATCCTTTGGATAATTTTGAAAAGGGTGGTGTTGTCTAAAAGGTCACTTGCAGGATTTGTGAGATGATTTACGTGGGACAAACTGGCAGACTTCTTAATACTAGGATAGAGGAATACAAAAGTGATGTTTTTTTGGGACGCTGATAGAAGAGTGTTCTTGCCAGAGATACAAAGAAATTTATTGACGTTGACCATGATTTTGATTGGGATAATTTTGTAATTTTGTATGGTGAAAGTAATGAGAGAAAGAGAGAATTTATGTAAATGCTTTACATTAAAAATAAAAAAAAATGTATCTATTAATTTAAAGGCTGATTTGGACAGGTTAAACATGAGTGATTCTAGTATGATTGATTATATTTAGCATTGAGTTTTTTATGAAGTTTTTAATTTTTGTTTTACATTCTCTAGTTCTGTTGTGCTTATCATGGATTTTTCAGGTATGCTTATAACCGGTTTTCCTTTTGACCCTCATCGGATGTATCTCATATATTTATGACAGGTTTCCATTTCCAATCTCATTTGATTCTCGGGTGTCAGGAAGAGAGCATCGTGGTGTTGATGCTGTTGCTGTCTGCTTAGCTATTTTTTATTTTTTTATTCCTTTTACACTTTTTTATTTTTGTTTTAGTTTGCCGTTGGTGTTTATTTTTGACAAATATTTTTTTGTTGTGATTTCATGATAATAAATATAAAAAAGGCGAAAGAAAAAAAAGAGGATTTGGTTAGTTGCCTTCTCCTTTTCCTTTCCTCTTTTTTATTTCTGTACAAGAAGGAGGATTCTTTTTATTTCCTTTTTAGGAGAAAAAAGTGTACTTCTTTATTTGTTGTTTTCAAATTTCAATAGGACCATTTTATGATGATTTTCCAAATTTGGTTGATGAATTCTTGGTTTTATTTTAAGGAATTCTGCTTATTAATTATAAACAATGTGATAAGTTCCAACGGCACAAATTTTAGTTTTGTAATTGTTGCAAGTATTTTTCTGACCCACGGGTTTCCAAAAATCCTATTTCAGTGAAAAAAAGAATGTCGTCTCGGAGAGTAAAAATTTTGCAAGTAAATTGTTTAAATGATCAAAAAAATTGTCGCGTAGTATTATCAAATTGTTTAGGAAATTAGGTTATGTTGTTGTTGGTTCTATGATTGAAAATCTATAATATTTATCACGCTCCCAACTTTTTTAAAAGTTAGGTGCGGCTCTTTGGCAAAATATCAAAAGTGAAATATCATGAAATAAACACGAGTTCCTAAAGAACCGCACGTACAATTTGAAAACTCTCACGTGTCGCAACTCCTTTTTGCATTTAAATACGTAATATTGATGCAAAATTTTTGCTCTCTGACACCGGATTCTTGATTACCACTCGTATAGAAACTGCTTTATACAAAAAAGAATTTTATAAAACTTTTTTTCATAGGAGTAGCATTTCTCAACCTACATAATTTTGATTGTTGAATGACATGCTATAATACATGATTGTAAGGCTACTGAACTATGATAAACTGAAATATTTGCTTACAGAAATGTGCATTGAATTGAATAAAATGTTATTGTACCTAACTTTATTTCATCATTGAAGGAGAGAAGTTAAGGAGGGGGGGGGGACAATTTTCCAACTGTCTAGATGTGCCAAATTTCTATAACCGAGCCTGTGCCTGTGCCCTAAATTGTAGCAAATTCCAGCAAACGTCTAAATTTATCTTAGAGCGATAAATTTTAATTGTTTATTATATTTAATCAAAACTTTTACTCGTGTTTAATCCAGTTATACATCATAGTCACAGACTAAATCAAATGACTGATGAAATCAGGATATTATTAGTTAATGTAATACGATGCTTGAAACCTCCTGCGACGATGCTGTAGGTATACAATTACGAGCGGCGGCGAGCGTTGGAGGCGACAAAAGTCACCTCTGGATTGTCAGTATTATTTAATTGTTTAGTGTATATAATATTTAATTGTTGATTAATCGACTCTTTCTTCTCACTTGCTCCAAGAAAATATTAGGTCTTCGAAAGACGGAAGTTCATAAAACTCGAGCATCTGACGTACGAGCCTTGCAGGTAAGAAACCTAATCTCGTCCTGGATGTTGAGGAAGCATCCCGTAAGATTTATGCCGTGGAGAAGCTCCTCGAGGCCAGAATTTATGTGACTGACTCTCAGTTAAAATATGAGGTGCAATCGATCTGGGGTTAATGAAAAAATGGTCATCTCTTTAGGAAAAGCCGGATTCACTAGACGAGCTTCGGTGCATGGAGTGCCGAGGAACTGAATTCATGAATTAAATATCAAGTAGTTCAATATGAACGGAATATAAAGGCGGTCCGGTAGAGGGTTGAGAAGACCGTATTCGATAAGAAATCCCACATTAAAGAGGAGGTTACTTTGTTCAATATGACGAAAAAATATTATAAATGGTATATGTTCGAAAAGCGAAAAGTGGTCTAGGGGAAATTCATTTTATGAGGACTCTAAAAGTGGTAACTGGAACCAAAAAAAAAACAAATTTCGTCCATTTTGGAAAAACTTTTCCTATTAAGCTGACTTTACTCAATTACAAAATGTCTAAAAATACATACAACTTCCGGTATAATAGCGTCTTTTGCTAATAGTGTGGACTTTGAAGAACTATTTAAATAAGCTAATTTTTTGTACTTTCATCTCTTGTAGAGTTACCAGCATTTATTTTTTTTAAAGAGGATGGCAATAGACCTGAAACAGTCATCTAAATGCATAAATGATGTACATAACAAATTAAACCATATGACTGAATTAACAAAATTTTCCAAAATTTCTGAGAATGTTCCCGCACTTCTATTACACTCAGAAACAGAGATACAAACTCAGCATTTAAACAAGTGTACTAAGTATTTTTCAGGAAGGGCGATTGCGGCAGAGTCCGCCAGCAGGCATGTGAGTAGTGGGGTTTCCGAGTTCGCTAATTATGCCAATGTTTATAGCCTAATAAACAAAAAAATAATTGATTTTAAAAAACTTTGATTTTCTTCAAATAAAAGATGGACTCTAAAACTATCAATTGGTGTGCAAAATTAAAATTTATTTTTCTAGCGTTAGACCCATTTCTGTTTGCACACACATTTAAGTTTCGCAATCTTGGGCCATCCCGAGTAAAAATAATTCGTCTTGGTTAATTCTTCATCCAAGACGTAACCAAGGTATAGCCAAGAGGTTTTTGTAAGTCTGGCCCCTGGCCGCGAGCGAGACTTTATTTTTGGTCTTAAGTCGAAATTTTTCGTCTTTAAACCGAACTCAAGGACACCGACAACAAAAGGCTCTCAATACCTCCACGGGTCATCACTAATCCACTTTAAATATTACAGAATGTTTATATTATTATTTCCATGGTATTTATTTCCTATGCATTAATAATTTTGTTTATCTGCAATAATTGCATTCTCAGGATGGCAAATTTAAAAATGTTATCCATTTGTTCCTATCTCCAACAGTTCACCATACACTTGTAGAAAATTACAAGTTCTATTGGTCGTAAAATTTATTCCTTAGCAGATGTCAGCTGCTTGGCCCTAGTCTAGCTACCTGATTCCTGAAAATCGCACGCCCTGACGGTAGAGTCAATATTTTGTAGAGGTCGGAGTATAATGGACAAAATATTTAGAATAGAAAACTTTTGTAAATTTTACCCTGGAAAACATTAAGCCCGAAATTTGGTGATATGACTTTCTTTTGAAAAAATTCTGTTTACTTCTCAAGACTTAAACTTCTCGTTTTAAGACCGTTAAACCTTAGTCATTAATTATAATTGACTATACTATAACTATGAATATTCGAATAGCAATTTCTTTTCGTGAGGGCCTCTAAAAATATCCTTCTTAAAAAATTAGACAATCTGTTATACTCATTGCAAACCCTGAACCAGAAAGAACCAGAGAATCCCGACCCGTTGGGATTAGGTCATAGAGATAGGAGGAAACAAGGAACAGGCTGTCGATAAGAAGCGAGGTGAGGCTAAGGCGTTCCTTCGCATGAAAGAACTCACCCTTTGAAATTCTTGCAGCTCCTTTTCTCTAACCGAAGGTGAGTAGGTAGTAGTATCGACGTCCGATCTACCGCAGAAGGTCTACAGAAAGAGGGCAGAATCTAAAGAGCAGGCAGCAAAAGGACTTTATGTCCGAAGAAGAAACCAATGAAAGGGAAACTGCAAAAGTAGGAAAATAGTTGATGAATCAACTAAGTAGAAATATAAACACTGACCTACAAATATAAAACAACCTGGGACTATCGAAAACCAATATGACGCAGCAAGCATGATTGAATCGCTCAACAGAAAAAAATGGCCTAAGTGCTCAGAATGAGGGCCATCTTTAAAAACAGAGGCTTATGTTACATATTTGATGTTTTTTAGATATTTTTCTGATTATGCCTGGAAGGGAAGTTTTATGTGGAAAAAATTTATGTATTAAGTTTGCGTACACCCAATAAGAAATTTAAAAATAAAAAACCAGACCCGCGAAAGAAACGAGATTAGAAAAACGCCGCCAAATAATACATTCTTACTACCATTAAATAACAAATTATAGTAGAAAGAAGTCATACAAATGTATTCACTTGTTTCACTAAAATTCGCCAAATACTATTATAGTGAATAAAATATTTTTTTCATTAATAAATTTTTATATTTTGATTATTCGTGTCCCATAATGAAAAAATATTTTCTATAGTAATATGCAGAGGGCCTCTCAGACCTTCAAAACAGCGCCATCTGACACCCGAACTATTGGGTATCTCAAATTTATTGTAGGAAATTCAGTGAAAAAGTGCAGCAAATATCAATTCATTGCAATTAAAAATCTCGTACTATGGTTCAAAGATCAGATTACTGTCATGTATAATCAGAAGAAGAAATACCTATTTAAGCAAGTTACCTATTTAACGTTACTACACACAAAGCATACTGTGAACTGTAATACGGAATATAATATCAAATTAATCTATTTTAAATCATAAGGGGCTAGTATGCACTTCCAAAAATTATTTTCAGATTTCAGACATTGTTTAAAAGTCCATTATAAAGACAGTAAGAATATATTATTTGCCTGCGTTTTTCTGCCCTCATTTCTTTCGAGGGTCTGTGTTTAGGGATTTCACCATGTTTTTTATTTTTTAATTTATTATCATAAAATGTAAGCTAAATTTCAATTAAAATAAGTTTAATTTTTCCTCACATGTAAAAATTATACTTTTGACTGTGATTGAAATAGGTTGCTTGAAATCACCTATTATTTTTGCTTCACATTTGGAATAAAAATGACATATTATATTACATTCCTCGTAAAGGAGAACTTTAAAGTGAAAATATTAAATGTATAATCGCAGCACTTAAAAAAATAAGCGCATTAAAAAAATTACCCTGAATTACTCAATATTAAATAATTGTACAGTCCTACTAAATGAAACTTTTAGTTACTATTTTTTTGATTGTATTATTAATAAAAATAATTATTATGCAATATTTCATGCATTTGGGACAATTCAGCGTGATACATTTTTCAGGAACTTCTGACCCCTTCCCCCCTCTGTATCGGAGGCTACACGTGAAGCGCAACCAATAAAACAAGATAGAAACATTCAAATAGAAAGACAGTCAAACATATTTGACACACCAACACAATAAAAGGAATCAAAATGTTGAAAAATCTTGGTTAACCATGTCATAAAGTATCCCTGCCCCACTGTCCAGAATGGCTCAGGACAAAGGCAGAGAAGTCACCACACCTCTGACCTCCTCATGAACCTTGGGAGGAAGAAAAACCTGAATGCAACTGGTGAAGTTTTTTCGGGAAATCGCGCGTCGCACGAACTTTTTACAACAACATTACAACCACATCAGCTGCATAAGTCCTAAACATATTCATATTAACGGAAACCTTAATTATTTATATTTCATTACCCGCTTGCAAACAATTAATATGTTTAGTATACTATTACAAATTATGGTGCAAAGATGAAGAGTCATAATTCTCCTGGCTGGTTCGTCTTCTGATTCGGCGGCGAGACCGACCAGGCCTACCAATAGACTTTGACAAACATACTATGATACACCAGGAAAGTCCTGTATTTTAAGTGTGACAAGTTACACGACATTTCACTTCTGCACATGCAAGTTCACTGTTTGAGTTAAGTGGAAAAGACATAGTGTTTTTTTCCGCAAAAACGACACTGAAAAAATGTTTTTTTTACTAAATCAACGAACGGCTCTAGTTTTACTAAATGTAGTTGAAATGACAAGATTTCTTACTGATAAAATTACGGTAATACAGTTGATTAAACTATACCAACCTAACAGTACCTAGTAAACGAAACTTAGCTTCATTAGCGTGGCAACTCGAGCTGATAATTATGAATATTTAGTGTTTTTACCTTCGTAAGGAGGCGCCACGATCGGGCCACGTTGAGGTTTTTCTACGTTCTATATAGAAGAGAGGCTGCGTGGAATATTGTGTCCAAATCTCGAATGCTTACACCACTTGTAAATATTTGCAATAGTAGTGTGTAGCACATTTATGATCATAAGTACAAAAGGCTTTTTTATAAACAATTTCAAGTGAATTTAACGTTCAAAGTTTGATGTAAATATGACTGTTCAAACTTTCGAACACCTCGCCCCTTTCGTTGCTCAAGTCCATTGGTTTATTGAAAGAATCTGTTGGATTTAAGACTTTTTGCTTGTAGTGCAACTCAGGTTCAAGAAAAAGAAATATTGTCCAAAAATGTAAAACAATTTTGATATTCAGAACAATCAGATTCGTACACGATAATATTAAATATACGCGTATGTGATGTATTTTAGGATTATTAATCTTTGAAACACAGTTCGCAACTAATTATTACAATTTTTCGATGAAAAGGAAAGTTTAAATCTAAAAAGTAAAAAAAAAGCTGAGATTATATATATATGTTTATTTCTTTATTTGTTTCATAAACCAAATTATTTATCTGTGCATTTAGTTTACAATTAAAATATTGAACTGTTTTTATGGAGGGAAAGTTTGCCTTGTAACTGAAAATGCATAATGTTTTTTCAAAATTAAACTCTTTAGGCGGTTTATTTAGAAAATTTCAATGGATTAGAAAGGACTTGAAAGGAAATAATTTTCTTAAATTTTTCTTCGTAGCATTATTAGGATACAAAAAATAAGACGCATTTGTAGCCCAACTCTTAACATGTGGAAATCGCTTTGTCGCTTTAAATCATTTTTAAAAGGCCTCTTAGAGAAGCCGGTTATGTACTTGAATAACAGGTAAAAGAAGAAACCAATAAGAAAATTCTCAAGTTTAAATATTTGTTCCTTTTAAAATTGAGATTCGTTATGTCTAATTAATACAACGCTGCAGAAGGATGGTGACCCTCTCAGTATAAAAACATCAACCCAAGACGATTCTCTCGATTCCTGCCACCCCACCCCCCTCCCAACCCTTCCTTATTAACTGAAGTTTGGTGGGACGGACGCTATAACTATAATTTCCACCATATGACGAATTACTACACGGAAAAGAATATGGAACTGTAATATCCCAATAGGAGTGCAGGAATCATTTGATCCTGTGTTTAGAAACAAAT
>JAAAKG020190586.1:0-24712 GCA_010014905.2 Druon quercuslanigerum
AATTTGTGTGTTTAACAATATGATACATTTCTTTGAAATTTCTTCTTTTATAGTTTTTTTCGTAGCTGAGAATTTTTCTTTTTGAAAAATAAAATTTGTGATCATTGTTGTGTGAATGTGTGACCAATGACCTACCCCTCTCATCCTTTTTACAATCGTTTTTATGTTCTTGGATTCTAGACTTAATATATCGTTTTATTTGACCTATATATACACGACCACATTCGCACGGAATACAATAAACAACATGGGTTTTTAAATCCAATGGTGTAATATCTTTATTGTTGGAAAAACATTTAAAAGGGTCTTTTTCGTAAATAAAAACTATTTTTACATTAAGACTCTTTAGAAAAAGAAAGTACTATGATTTTGTCGAAAGCGAAACTTTGGTTTCTACGAATCTGTCTGTATGTATGTCGGTCTGTCTGTCAGTGAGTACGATTCGTTTAAAAAAACTAATGTATTGAATTGGCCTTTGGTACACTCTTTTAATGTCAGAAACTGTAGGCGAAATTAATTATACAGCTATTTTTGAGAAAAAAGTAAAATCTTACAGCATTTTGAAAATTGTTGAGCCCATTTTTTTCAAGATATGAAAATTCTATGTATTCTATTTTTCTTAAAAAATAAAAAATTCCAATTTTGATCTCAAAAAAAGTAATCAAAAATCAAAAATATCATTTTTTGGCAAATCTATGCATGATACAAAAATATATTTTAAAAAATTATGCTCCCCAAGAAGATCTACAAATTTGTTATTATTCACTTTTTGCTAGGATGCATAGTTTTTGCTTTATTCATTTAAAAGCAGCATTAAAAATAGAAAAATTAAATTCTTAGACAAACGACACAAGCTTAGAAAAAATAAAGATGAAACATTCGATCACCAAAAAAAGATCTACTAATTTGTTATTGATCCTTTTCTGATAGAACACGCAGTTTTTGTTTTAATCGTGAAAAATAACATTGACATTAAAAATCAAATATTTGAAAAAATGATGCAAGGGTACGAAAAAACAAAAATAACAAAAAATTGTGCATTTATAAAAGATCTACAAATTTCTAATAAAATTATTAGAAGTAAATTTAATAAAAAATTAACTTTTTGGAAAAATGACACTAGCTACAATAAAAATTAAACTAAATGAAATTTTGCACCTAAATTATATCTACAAATTTTGTTCAAGCCACTTTACGCTAGCTACATGTAAAAACTTAATAAAAATATTTTTTATATGGCGTGCGCTTTCTTTAATTTTAACAAGAAGATAATAAAAACAAATACTATTCAATACCAATACATATTATGAATTGCAATAGTATAAAATTATTAAAATGATACATTTTTCGTGGTAGCCGAGAATAAAAATTAGTGAAAAATGAGGAACAAACATTAAAATAATTATGGAAAATAAAATTTGTACATTATTTTGCATTATCTGAATAAACAGTACCAGCCCAAAGTGCAAGAATTAATACAATATACGTTTAATGTCATAGTGTCGCACATAGTGTAGAAAAATTCATATTTTAGACAAAATAGTGCGAAGCACGAACTGTATGAAAAATTTTTTTTTGGTTAAGGACGAAAGAGCTTTAGCAATAGAGAATTCACTATTAACAACATAGTTTTGTCGATTTGTTGACACCTTTCATTTTAAAAGACCTAGGCACAAATTTGGAGGAAATACAAAGAACGAGCGCGAGATAAATATATTATCAAGCGCGAAGCGCGAGAGCCAACAGCTGCGCGCCGTATAATATAAATTTTTATATACATTTACTCAATCCTTTGACCTTCAAAAGACTCTTAACAAAAAATGTATTTTTGTTCAAAAGTAATAAAAGTATCTTTCATTAGAAAGTAATATTTATTCTGTACAATTATTATAATTTTAGAGCGATGAAAATTTATCGATATCGCGGTCAACGTGATACAGAAGGAAGAACGAAAAAACGGAAGAGAGCTTACGCGATTGAAAGCTCGCCGTGAAACGACTCGGAAGTCTTGATATTATGCATTATGTATGGGCCTATGTCCAGAAGCAGTTTGGCACGCGATCGCCCCAACTTGAAACACGAACGTGAACTTGCGATCATTCCAAGTTAGAAAGTTCATAAGCGGTTAGATGCCATGTTTCGACTTCACATTCCGATTAATTACCATTCATTTACATTTTCATTTGAATTTACTGTCTACATGTCCTCTGGATTTTGAACATCATTTGCGATATTCTCTGATGGACAGCATTTCTACAAGAAACTACATATTTGCAAAATATTTTTTGCATTTGTACAAAATTGCCGTGATTTTGAATTTCAATCATGTACGATCGTGGTTAGCGGTCGAATAGGTAGCCGTTCGTAAGTCTCATTTTCCGTAAGTCGTTTTTCCACTGCGCCCAACTTCTTTTGAGCAGGATGTTTGACGCTGAAGATGAATGTGGACGCTTGATGCTAACAATCTAAACTTTTCTGTCGATAAACGGGCGCTTCAGTAATTTTTGTTTTTTGCAGTTTTTCATCTCTCTGACCAAAATTTTCAGCCGAATGCGAGTGCTTCTAATAACAATGTGTCTGCAGACCCTACGAGATTGAGGCACTTTATTGGATTGTATACGTCAGGAATTACCTGGTCAGGTATGACAAAGATAGTCGAGTTTAGTTTGGAAACAAATACTTTCTATTCATACGTTCGAGTTTTAAAATATAAGAATTTTTAAAAACTGAACTATTTCAATTTTCTATTTTGTTTCTAAAATATTTCTGACCAATAAAAAACCTTTTTATATGTTCCAGGTGAGTTACTCTTTTACCTATTCTTATCCGAATCAACAGTGAGTATAAACATAATAATAAAAACTCTGAGCACTTTGTATTTCAAAGGTACGTCTTAAAAGACTTATAAGTTAATTAATATGTGGGATAAGCTAATGATAAATTTTGATAAATCCTTTAAGAGATTAGAAAAAGGTTTATGCTATATTATTTTTGTATTCAGTGCTATGTGTTTGAGATGCTGGGTCCAGGAGGTCAAAGGCTGTAAATCTCCGAACATCCCTCGAGACTCGTGGCTTTACCTTTCCAGACGCAAAAAAGCAAGCCTCACCCTTCTTGACTTTCAAGCAGCCTTCGACTTTCGCAACTCGAAGTGGTCGTCCCGCAGATCGTAGTATGATTCAATCTACTTGCTTGATGATCGCGTATCGCGATTTCCCATGCGACCACATTGCATTTTCTTCTGTTGACTGTCTTAATAATTTTCATTAGAAATTCAATACCTACAGTTCTTCCAATTATAAGGAGAAATTGTGAACTTTGAAAATCTGAAGTGCAGCTCGAAGGACCCCTACCACTTCAGAAGAAAATAATTCATACATTATTTATTTCAGGGATCACTGCTCAAAAAAACTAGAAAAAGGGAAAATAGGGAAATTTTTGTGTTAAACAAACTTTGTTTATGCTATGTTTGTTATATTTATGTTTCTTTTATTAAATTTAATATGCAGAAAAAAAAATAAACGCTTTGAAATAAATAATTTTTATATCTTTTAATTCTCGAATTTTTCCGTTCCACCTAGAACGGGCCCAGCAGACCCGAGAAAACTTCAAACTGAAATATCCCCAGTTTAAGTAGGCTTTGGTCCAGTTTTTTTATTGTAGCCCAAGCGTCGCAAAAAGGGATATTGCAAAAGTAGCTATAGAATTTAATTGCGTATAATAAATATTTTGGAAAAAATAAGAGAACGTTTTATAAAAAACCTTGTTGACTGAAACTTCGGGTCCCCGGGACCCTTCCTAATACTTCAGCGTTAAATGGTTCTCAAAATCTAGAATGTCTCTTTTTTTAAACTTCTTTAATGTTGATATGCAAGATTTATCATTTTATATTTAAAATCTTTATTATCCTTTGAAATTGTTGAAATTCACAGAAATCCCTTTAAACGCAATTTCATATATTGTTAATTGCACAACTATTTATCACTTGAAATTACTTGGACAAAAAGTAGATTTAAATTATTAATTAACTTATTCTTAAAAACCGTGTAAATAAGATGCACGTGCGCGTTGACGGTCCTGGATTTTTATTTTTTAATATTAAAAACGTAAACTACTTAAAAATACTTAACAATCAATTTTATAAATATAAGCAATCCTAACCATTTGTAAAACAAGTTAAATAATTAAAGAAATGATTAATTCTAGTTAACAAGACATTTTTTTCTAAATTCTTACTTTCCTAATTTTACTATCTTAATGGATCAAATTTTTTTACGCATCTAGAGGCTTTAACTTTTAAATACTATTTTTGAATTAAAAATAATATTACTTTTTTTATTCAACAGTAAAAAATCTGTCACATTTCAAAAGTTTTTGATATACAATTTTTAATTTTGGACATGTTCAATTTATAACTTCTAGAAAATGTATTATATAATAACTCCACTGCAAATACTTTAAATTTAGACACTAAAGGATCAAAGAATTTTATATTAAAAATTGCTTTAGTTTTTAGTTTTCAAAATTAAAAGTAAGAAGACTATTTTTTTGTTTTATTTTGGTCTCAAAGAGGAATTTAGGTTTCCTTATTTTTTGTATTATTTTGGTTTCAAAGTAAAATTTAGATTTATTTATTGATGAAACACTTAAAGAAAAAAGTTTTAAAAATTCGAATAAATCTGTATTTTAATTAAATATCATATCGAATTTTTATCATAAGAAAAATATTTAACATGTGCTAAAACTTGGGCTTAAATTTTCCGCACTTTTAAATGTTATTTTCTTAGTAGTTTTTGAAAAAATGTCATGGGCTTAAGTTATAAATATATTTTATATCTACTGAAAATATTGAATAAACATTTCAATCCTTTAGAATAAATTCTATTTGTTACTTTTAAAAAATCTTTAAAACATTTCAAACATTCAGTGGTTATTTAAATTTAAACTAAAAAATCTCTGATGTGGACAGATCGATCATCCAACTTATTGTTAGTTAAAAAAGTTAAAACGGAATATTTTGTCATTACTTTTAAAATTTTTGTGAAAATTGAGCCAGAGATGTCTTCTGTTTTCAAATTGGTATACTATGCTGCTTTTTGTTAAATAATTACATAATTTTAATACACTTCTTCTACTGTTTAACGAATTTCTATTTGGTTAAACAATTTTTATTTGCTTAATTAGTTATTAGTCGATAACTAAACAAATGAAAGAAAATATAACACGTAAATATTAATTAGGATTTTAAAAGTATTTTTCTAAAATTACTATTATTTAAACAAATTATGTGTGTATAAACAAATAAAACGTTGCTAATGTATTTTTTCTATTCACTATACAGTCAGAAACATATATGCATGTGTTCTATTTTATTTTATTTTTTCAGCTCTCGAAAAAAAACTGCTTGAGCGGATTAGGATTGTTTAAGCAAAAAGAAATTCATTAAACATTAGAAGACAAGTATCAAAAGTATGTAGTTATTCAACAAAACTTAGTATAGAATACTATTTTGAAAAAAAATTTAATATCTCAAATTTAAAAAGTTTTAAAAAAGACAATAAATATTTGGTTTAATTATCACATAATGTTTTGGAAAAATGTACTACTCCCAAAAACGACAAAAAATTAAATTTCAGCCAGAAAAAAGATTATTTTGCACGTTTTTTGGGAACGAATAACTGTTTAAATAATTTACTTTTGTTTTAACAATTGGAAATTTAAAAAATTTTTAAATTTGTATGAAAAATAAGACGGAAATTGGTAGAAAGTAACAATAATACGTAAAAATGTAGATTTTTTATTTTTGTGTCATATTTGGGGTGCTGCGGGGAGAGTGAGGGTAGGTTGGACATAAAAGTTATTAGTATGGTTTTATTTCGTATACACTGCTCTTTAATCCCCAAAAAGTTTTGCACATTACGAAAAATCACTGGAACATTTTCTTTCTCCGGAATTGGGAACTTCAAGGGAGGTGTCTTGTCCTGTATCTCGACAAGCGTTTTTTGGACCACCCTAATGTAGAAATTCAAAATTTAAAAAACGTTGCAAGTTTAAAATAAACGTAATACATTTACGTTTTGAAAAAAATGATTAAACACTTGCCATCATGATGATGTACTCAAATTATCGATATGAATACTTCAGGTTTACTTTTTCTTGCCATTAAGATATAAAATTTAATATTTAGACCTGTAAATTGTTTCAATTTAATTATCACACACTCAACGAAAAAATTAAACCCTTATCACTGTTCTGACTTTAAAGTATTTTTATATTACATAAGCATTGTTTTAAAAAGAAAAGAAACAAGGAATATTTATCTTCAGCTACTGGTTTTTGTTTAGAATTAACTTAAAAGGTATTCCTAAATAATTGTTATTTTATACTCTAAATACTATTTCTGCAAGACATTTAGTCATTTTGAATTAAAATAAAGATTTTTTGTTTAAACTAAATATTTATATTTTTAAAGTGTATCTGCAATAATCTATAGATAGATAGCGACTTCACGTAAGTCATTTCTTTTCAGAAAACTAATAACATTAGTAAAATGTCAAATTTTGACGTTCAATTTGTTTAAATAAAAAATTCGACATAGTCACATTAAAAAAATATGCCTAAATTCATTCTGCGGAACTTAATCCTGAACATTTCTAAAAAAAAAAACATAAAAATTGGTTAAGAATTGTGAGAAAATATTAGATATCAAACTTGAGCTGGAACATTAATTTTTAAATGTAAAAATGCCATAACATGAAACATAGTAGATATTTATCTTATATCTTATACATTTTTATCAGTGTGTAGTTTTAATTAGATGGTACTATTATAATGCGAAGAAAATATTCATATTTTAAGCTTTTTCGATCACTTGTTGAGAGGCATTGTGCATAAACGAAATAAACAAAAAATACAAAACTGTTATTAAAAAATATTATCTAATTTATGCTGTTATTATTTTTAAATGTGTTATAAAGATTCAATTTGTTAAAAAAAATGGTATAACAACTTCTTATTTATTTATTAGTTTTTTTGTTTGGTAGCACTTACTAGGCTGTTCTGGCAACCCGGAGACAAAAATATTACGTTCAGATCCAATCAACACTAATAATCTGAGTCAACTCTCAAAATAACGAAAAATTCTTAACGCCTTTTCAAACTAGATAGAACAATGGATTAAAATTTGTTCAAATTATGTATTTTTAGAAAAAAATCTTCTTCTTCGCACCGCTGGGAATCGAACCACAGAACTTCCGATTTCGGGTCGGGTGATATTCCGTTAAGCTACTAGAGAGATCGAAAGAATAATCTTTTTCAGAAATACATGCAATATTTTTGCCAGGCATTACGTATTAATACAAGTCATATTTTTTAAGGAATCTGTATTATCATCAGAGATGCTAATCACCGATCCATGTAGATATCTGTTCATCCACAGTTAAAATAGAAATCATCACTATTGATCTAAGTCAACTCTTTAAGCAAATGAATTTTATTTACACCTGGTGAAATAATTCATGTGTTTCTGTAAAAGGATTCTTCTATCGATCTCTCTAGTAGCTAACGGGAAAAGCACCCGACTGGCAATTGGATGTTCGGTTGTTCGATTCCCAGTGGAGCACTGGCGAAGATCTTTCAGAACAAAATTAATTTAACAAATTTTTAATTCATAGCTCCATCTAGCCCGAACTCACTTTAAAAACTTTATGTTATTTGAAGAGTTTACTTAGATCGATTGTGTTGATTTCTATTTTCACCGTAGGTGAAAAGATATCTAAACGGGTTCGGTGGTTTACCATCTCTCTGACAATAATACAGATCTCTTGCAAATTTTGAATTGTATCAATATGTAACACCTGGAAAAATTATGCGTGTATTTCTGAAAAAGAATTTATCTTACGAGCACTCTAGTAGCTTAAGGGAAAAGCACCCAACTAGCAATCGGATGTTCTTTGGTTCAATTCCGAGTGGAGCGACGAAGATCTATTTTCCAGAAAAAAATTTAATTTAAGGAAGCCTAAACTTTCAAAAATATATTCACATTTTCCAAATGAGATTTCTTATAAAAAAACGGAAAATGTACTTCCAATGAAAATTTAAAAAATTAATGATCAGTCAGTTTTGAAACCAAGAGTTTTCACCATCGAAGGAATCGGTGAAAGTATAGTAAAAGCAATAAAGTGGTAAAAAGGCTGATTATAAAACTAGTTTCTAATACTGCTACTCATAAAAAATAATACATATCTTCCATCGAAACCCATTCACTTTTTCTTATTATTCAGTTCGAACTGGTATTCCCCTCCCTAGCGGAAACATAGGAGCTTCAGTGTGGACAATCTAAAGGAACGAGTGAATGAATAGGTGAATGATTTAAGTCGTAGATTATTATAGTTAATTTTCTCCCAAAGAGTGAAAAAATTACAAATTGGTGAAAAGTTATCGACTCCGAGCAAACCAAATTCCCGCAAAATATCTAGCAATTGAATCTTTTTTCTCTGTGCAAAAGAAAGAATAAAGTGGAGTTCAACTATCTCCGTTTCATTCAATTTCGTCGCTCCTTCTCGGAAATTCCACGTCTGACCTGTTGGTATATTCTTCACTCAGACAAATTCTTCCTTTCCTCTACTCTAGGTTTCCTCAACGGTAGTTTCAATTTATAAACAGATTCTTCCTTTCCCATTCCTCCTCTTTGTTTTTGCGATGCTTTTTACTTTCCGATACCTGCATGATGCCCCTGTTCGATGAAGGTATATCACGTACACTAGGTAACGTACGTGCTATACTAGGCAAGGAGTTTCTATGAATGTTTAAGTGGCCCGAGATAGACAAGGAAAGCAGCTGGGGGATAGAAGAAGTGAGGAGCTTGATATCGGTTTCATCGCACCTCACCTTGCATGAATCCCATAGAAAACGGGAATGCGTTAAAGCGGCAACTCCGGTCTCTCACAGAAATTCAACACGATTTTCGCGTAAAATCCTTTGAAAACTTATTCCTAAATGTGATGCGGACCGTAGGGCGCTATTTATGAAATAAAGCCACCCGTGTCCAGATGGACATATATATATATATATATACATAATGACTAAATTAAATTCAAATATAGAGAGAAGCTTTTCAATTCATTTTAAAATTATGTTAAAATTTATTTATAGATCTTGGATTCCATAGTTTGAAAAACTAATTCTTAAAATTCATTCTTTAAACAATCTCCATCGCTCCGCTTAGAATCGAACTACAGAAATTTTAATTGCCAAGTGTGTAGACTCACCCACCGTAAAAATAAAAATCAACACTATCGATCATTGTTAATTCTTCAAATAACAGAAATTCTTGATGCCCTTTCATAGTAGATGGAGATATACATTACAAAAACTCTTAATTACATTTTTTCTGAAAAAATATCTTTACCACCGCTTCACTTGAAGTCGCACCATAGAATGTCCAATTTTTTAATTTATATATGAATTTTTAGAAAAAGAGGATTGCATGAGAGGATTCAGATTCGAATCCTAAAGATTTTTATCCCAATTATATTTCCAAATCCGCCTAAATAAACAAAGAATACAGTTACAGTTATAATGACTTTATAATATTATTAAGAAATGCTTATGAAATTATTAAGATTTAACAACTTCTTAATTTCAAGACCACATGCCACAAGAAAAACAAATTTTATTAGTAACTCATTTTTAATTCACGGGAATTATGTTTTGATTTTAGTGCGCCAAATTAGATCCGCCATTTTGAATTTTCTAAGCGAATAAACGACTTAAAAAACCTCAAAGAACCTACTTTGAAGCCACGAGACCAATTTTTTAATCATATGGCAGTTATTTTGAAAACACTAATTTTGATTTTGTAATTTTGACTTCATATTCGTAGTCAGCGAGACAAAAAAATCCAGAGAACCGATTTTGATGTCACAGGACTTATTTTTGAATTTTTTTTCTGTCAATTTGAATGCGTCATTTTCAAAAATATCAATGTTTTCAAGGTCTTTTAATGCCAAGTAAATTTATACAATATTTTCAGATTGCAATTATTTTTATTATATCAGCAACTAAGAAAAACAAGTTTGCAAGTAATTTTATGCAGAGAAAATCAAGCTGAATGTAATATCTCTATTATGTAAAAAGCAATAATTTTTCATTGCCTATAGAAGTCAAAAAATAAAATGAAGAATTTGAAGAAAACTGTTCTCATAACGCTAATAACTATCGTAAATAATATTTCGAATAATTTTTTATTCTTTATAAATATAAACAAGAAGATTTATTTAAAGATGAAGATCATTTTTCGACTTTTTGCATTTTTTGATTTAGGCATTTTTGGGTTAATACTTAGAATCATTCGATCTACTTCTTCTAGATACCAAACATTATTATTTGATTCATCCTCTGAAAAAATTAAAAATCGTTTTTAATTTTCTGAAAGATTTTTTTTCGTTTCACCCAAATAATCACGAAAAACTTTGAACTCTTAAACTCTAGAGTAGACTCAATAGAATTTGAGTGAATTTAAACGAATTTAAGGAACATAAATTAAGCATAGAAAGTTAAAAAAATTCAAGAAAATTAATCAGAATTTAAGGAAATTTAGGATAAATTTTATATTCCTAGCGACTTTTTAGTATGATTTTGCTTATTATACATTCAGTCCCATGAAATTTTATAATATTTATGTTAATTTATTTTTAAAAATGCACCTTTTTTGGCTTCGAATTACAAGAACCTGAATTTAAAAATTATATAATTTTTATATTCAGGAACATTTTAAGGTAAACAAATTTAGGTTGATATGCTTTGGAATTAAATTTAGAAAATAGGAAGTTTCTAAATAAAAATTCCTCAATTATCCAAATTTGAATTGTCTCTTGTTTGGAAATTTTCTAATTTTTTAAGAAATATAAACTTCACATGATTTATATTTCAAAATATCAAACAAAAAATTTATTTATTATTTTCAACTAGTAGCATTGTACCCAGCTTTACCCGGGCATCGTAAATCCCAGCATATATGTTTAAAGTTATAAAATATTCAAAGTAACGGAAAAAATTTCATAAATTGAAATTAAATTAACTTGTTATACATATTCTATTTATGCTTGCTCTCGTATTAGACAAACACAGTAGCTTTTCTCCCAAACATTTAAAATGAATTATTTATTTTTCGCTCAAGAATAATATATTGATACAAGAAATTGACACACAACAATTGTGATTATTATCAACAATTAATACAAAGAGTTTAGATTTTGAAACATATACATTTATTCCTGCGAAGTCATTTTTTTCAAATAAGGACAAATATTGGTAGAAATAACCGTTCTTTGACGAAAGATAGCAATAATTATCATTTTGCTTTTTTATGATAATAAATAAAATCACTTTTTTCGCCTTATTAACTTATATATAAGGTTCCTCATATCGGAGAAATACCTATGTTAATATCAGAATGAGTGATTTCACCGAAAAGAAAACCCTTACAATTTAAAGAAGTTTAGACGGGTGATTTGTTAATAAGCATTTTTTTAAACAATGACATTAGGCTGTTATAGAGTAACTCCTTGTATAAGAATATTTTTTTCAGATAAAAAGAATTTCCTGCAGCAATGCCTTTTTTTTACTTTAAACTGCGATGTAAGTGTATTTGTGTATAGCAATTCCCACAATTTTTTATGAAATAAAGAGCATTTGAAAAATTACATAACATTTATTCCGCGGATGATAAAGTTTAATTTATTTAACAATTTAAAAATTTTGTAGATTCAAAGTCCAAAGTTTCTCCAGACAAAAATAATTATTTCAGAATCATGCGTTCAACTCATTGCCACCAAAGACACGAGTACATATTACGTAATTAAAAAGTTATCATATAAAATGTTTACACGTGGAATAGAAATCTTAACGAAGCTATAACTAAGAAATTAGACTTGTGCTAAATCCTTTTTTTTTTTAATTTCGGCCTGTAAAAGACAAAGTCTTTTTTATTGATATTGAAAGAATTAAAAATCGCTAAAGTCCATAAACGGAAAATATATAGTTAAATTAAAACAAACATAATAAAAATATATAAACATAAAAATAAAATTAAACAAATATAATTAAAAATGAACCAATGATGCTTTCTTATATCTACTATCCTGATGCTTCCTGATGGCCTACAAAGTTTCTTACAATGCGACAGATGTTTAATAAGACTACTATCTGAGCTGCTTCCAGTACCCTACTCACTGCTAAATGTGCAAGATGTTTAGTGCATCTTGCGTGCATATTTCCTGTAGCCGAAATCATAATAGGATAAATAAATCCATCTTTCATATTCCCCCACATTGCCTTTACTTCATGCTTCAGCTTGCTCTGCTTATTGATCCTGGTTGTATAGGCTGTCTGCAAATTTCGGTTAACTGGATAAGCAATGCCGATGATGTAGACTTTTTCACCTTTTTTATCGCATCATGTTGTCGGGTCGATTAGCTCGGATGTGATGATTCGTCTGAATAGTAACACCCCGATATAAGATGTAATCTTAGTTTTAAAAAACACACATTAGTATGTATCTATAGAAAGGCATCCATTTTGTTAAGAGTTCTAGGCTTAGGGCAAGTTTTTGATGTGTCATTCCCGATACATCATTATGCCTGTGCGTATATTCTTTTTAAGCCATTATGCGACATCCATCAATTATGCGCTCGATGGATTCCATGTTATCTTCACAAAATGATCCCTAGTCAACCACGTCTGAATGTTACATGTGTTGGCAATAATTTCTACTACTAACAACTCGGTCCTGAATCGCAATGATGAACCTTTTCGTTTCTGGATACAGGACACCCTTTCTCAGCCAAACATTACTATTTGCCTCGATCATGGTTCCTTAAAGCAACGTTGTTCCTTTGTGACGTTCTTCGTACTGAGGTGAGACGCCAGAATCAGACTAAGGCGACCCGAAAAGGCAATCTCAACCACCGCTTAAATTACAAAGTGGAGCGTGCACCCGGCTGCAGTATGCTCAGGTACGACCTGTACGATTTTTTGTCAGTTGCCGTCTCAATTAGAGAACAGTCATCCGGTATAAGTTAAGAATTTATCTTTCCGTGGAACAAATGCAGCTTTCTGCATGTGTTCAAGCGCAGAGACATCCTGATTTTAGAGGAGAACTGCAGCAAGGTTTTAACTAGGGTGTTAAGTTTCGACTCTGACCATGCAAAAAACTTTGTGTCATCCACGTACAGGCGGTGAGTGAGTTAAGACTTAGCAACTACCACCTCATTTTGAAACCCACAGGAGGTGCTTTGAGTGCCCAACTTAGCGGGTTAAACGCTAAACAAAACCGTATTGCGCTCAATTTATAACATTGGACGATTCCTCGTTTGATGGGCATGGACCGGTTATCTCTTATCACCACATGACTAAAAAAGTTAATCATTTTGTACGACCAGTGCATACCTTGATCCAGAAAGTGGATGACGCTCGGATAGATTTTATACGTCTTAAGAACCTCAAGTAAATAAAGTAAATAATAGTGGTGTATTGAGGGAAGCAAGGCTAGTTGGTAATTAACGTAGGCCATGTGCAAATTGGGGCGAAGTTGTTAGTAGCCTGGCCTCTGAATTTTACGTCCATCAGCCTGGCACACGCGATTGCAGCGCAATATGTGTGAGTCTGCACCTGCAGCAAGTTCATATTCTGCTGCAAGAAGAGAAGCAGTATTTTGGTGTTCAAGCGGCTAACTAACCGGAGAGTTCTTCAATTAGTTCAGCAGGATCAGGTGCAGATTCCTGCATTAGTGAGCCAAACGAATTTCGACCATCAGACAGTCATCTTCTGCATCTCCCAGATACGACATCCGCTCGTCCATAGCGCCTGGTATCATGGGTATCATGAACCTCTGTTTCCATCGCATATGCGGTGTGCGCTACTAGTGCTTCTAGTTGTTTTTATGTCACTTATTTTGATTCTAAAAATAAGGTGGCACCGCGTAGTTCAACTTAATTAATCAGCAAGATGTTGTTCAGTCCGTCTAAGGGCCAGCTTAGGATGGGAACCTCTGACCTTATTCACGTTATAGTTCTTCTAGGGAGTATATTTCCGTCTATTTTCTGATGCCTTTATTGTTTCAGATCAACTTGGGTCACTGATCTGGTTTCCGGGAATTTGTTAAAAAGTTATGCGAAAGGCCACCCCCTTTTTGAATTGGCAGCGCATCAAATACTCATCACGATAGGTTTTTAAAATGATGCACTGCCATGACTTTCCTGTGGAAGTGGTCGGCTGGGAGATCCCAACCAAAACATCCTCCGTAGGCAAAGCTGATGTTTTACTATTTACCCCTTGTGGCCGAGGCAGCAAATGCGCACCGGCGATTCTCGGGAAGCATCCAAGGACGATATATCTTCACTAAATTTTCGATGATAAATGGGTTTTTAGTGCTCTTCTTTGCCCGTTTCTTTTACAACTACAGCCCTTTAATCAGTCTTCCATATAAATCATTTGCAAACTTGGAGTTTTCATGAAAGGTTTGATTTTTTGGCATCACTGAAAAACGCAGATAGTGACATCATCCAAAGCATGAACTAATTGTTCGTATTTATTTATGGAGGCCCTCTTACCTTAAGAATATATATTCTTGTCTATATGATGAGAGATATATAATTATTTGTATTTTGTACTTACCAATTTTCTTTGAAGCGAAACTCTGAATGCCCAAAATTGCCAAAAAAAGGAACTGATATGAAAGCAATTGGAAGGGACTAGCATTTCATTACTTTATTTAGGCCATAATTCTTGAACCGCAACCTTGAATTTTTAAAATCTGATGACGGGTATGTAATCAGCGACTTCAGAAACCAACATATACTAATTCTTACCACAATCAGCATTAATTTAACAAAATTGGTCTGTGATGTCGAATCATCCACCTTGAATTTTGAAAATCTAACAATGTATTTGTAATCAGCGATCACAAAAACCCTGTTTACACCTACTAGCATAGAATTTTAGCTACTACAGAAATACTAACTTTAAAAGTTGAAAGTAAATACTGGGGGGGGCGTTACACCCCTGTTTAATAAAAACAATTATAAATACTAAAATCGTTTTTTTTCAAAAGGACCCCGGTCGCCGATTTTGGTTTTAAACATAAAATACTCCTGGGATACCTAGGAATCAAGTCCATCAAGCGAACCCCAGGTTGGGAGACTTTCGATCAAGACCCCTTTCAAGCCAACCGTGCAAAATGGTGGTTTCAATAAGATGGCCAAAATTTTTTAAATTCGACATATTTTTCTACAGCTTGTTATACGGGGTATTTGGGGTTAAATTTTCGCATATTTATCAGCAACTGGGTAAAAGGCGTGATTTTTGGCTCGCTGCTTTGAATTTAATGTCAAAAGCCACAAATTCATTAAAAATTGTAAATCCAATATGGCGGCCATTTTTTACTTATATTGACATTCATTAATAAAACTCTCTATAAGGGCATTTTCAGGATCACTGACTTAAAATTTGATGTTAAAAGTTACAGATCCAAAACGACGGATATAATAAGGCTGATATTTAAAAAGTGGCACATTTTATGTGCACTATTTTTCTTTTAATAATGACTGGCAATTAATTTTAATAATGACTAATTTTTTGGTGTAGCTCATTTGGAATAAAAATTAGTTCTAATAGAAAAAAAGGTTCTTATGCGCTATATTTGCTACCATTATCAGACTATATATACACTTTTAATAAAATCTTACCCCTAAAAATCACAATAAAGTTTTATGTTTTCACAATTATATAAGAAGCAAAAATAAAATAATACACACAAAAAAATATTCCAAAAAAGTATATTCGAAAAATATATGCACTTTATCTAAATTTTGATTCTTAGCTTTAGGCCAAGTGTTTGTTGTTCCTATTCTACTGCAAAAGTGTCAAACTGACGTTCCTTGGATATGCGCTGATATCCGAAATTTATATTTTAAAGAATCTGCTTCTTTGCCTACTCACTAAATTTGAACCAGTTAAAATGTTTACTAATTTCAATTAGTGGCTTCATTCTAGCTATGATTCAGTAGTTTGTACTTACGGAGAGAAATCTAGTTTGAAAGCCTAGGGATCATTGTTAGATCAGTCTAAGAAAAGTAAACCGTCGGTAGACGTTCCATCACAGCAGATCAAAACAGATGATGTAATATAATGATAAATTAACAAAAAAATAATATTTTACTCATAATAACTGCACTCGATTTATTTTTAAATTTACGTAATTTCACGTACGGTCACTTACAAACATAATCGAGCGTCTAAACGCCATGAAAAATTGTACCCGCCGGGGATTCCAACACTAGCTGAATAATAAGTCAAGATTTTAGGCGGATAAGCCCGGGCTTACATTTAAGATTTCTGTTCAAATTGTAATGCTCGAAAATTTAATGGATTTATTGTTTTCGGATGTATTATAAGTAAAGAATATTTAAATTAAAATTAAATTTTCTAGTTTAAAAAAAGAATCGAATGGTTATAGTTCTGAAATCTTATTTAGTACAAATCTGACAGTAAAAACAAAAGCAGCTAATACAAATAATGCATTGGAACATTAGGGATAAAAAATTATAAGATACAATATACTTAAAGCTAAAATTATTGTTGTAACTTTAAAGTTGAATTTGAACATATAGTCGAAGGCTAGCTGAAATTAGAAGAAATTAGTATTAAAAATAAAAATCTGTTTGTAATAGAATAAAAAATTGCAAACATAGGTGAGTGAAGAATTTTATTCTTGGGACAATATTCGAAGGCTTGCAGTATACCATATAATTATATAACAAAAAAAAACTAAATTTTTTAGGAGACCTAAACAACATTCCGTAAAGCCGAAATCAGCATATAAAGAAAAAAATAAAAAGTTAATCCCGTGTTGAAATGTTTCTGTATTGAGGTCAAAAAAGTATGTTTAAACATAATTATCCAGTTTCGAGTAATAAAATGTGGAAGCTTCCAATCTCAAAGTGACAGAAACTTAAAATTGCAACAGGCTCGGTTGTTGATCGCGATTATAAGTGCTATTTTCAGTTTAAACAAAAAATACCAACTTACTCCTGAGATATTAAGTTGCTTAATTGGCAGAAAATAAGTTTGAAGAGAAAAAATTAAACAACTTCAAGTAAATCATTCAAGAATTTGTCGGTTCAAATTACGTGGGTTTTGAAAATCGTTTTTAAATAGTGACTGAAAGTGTATTCTTCAATTTTAAAACATAATAAAAAATACTTTTGAAATATCAGGAGGCTAAATAAGAATAAAAAAGAGTTGATAGAAAAAACTTATTCTGTCACGTATCACGCTGTTACAGTTACAAAAGTTATAAAAGTGGTTTCTAGTAAAAATTGAAAATAAAAGATTTTAGATTGGACTTTGATTATAGAATAAAATATAAATCACACGAATGGAAACATAAATACGATGTTGCTCTTGGAGGTAGCTTTCTAGTACAGAGTCCCAGAATATTTCACATTGCACGACGCATCTTATTTCGACTCCAATCTTATCTATACGTAGTATTATATTTTAACAAGACGGAAAAAAGAAATGTGCTCTGCTAGCATATTACAACATTGCTAGCCTCTAATGTGCTGTTTAATGCAAAACCATTTTGCTGGTTCAACAAATCCAGTTTGCTGTAGCAGAAGATCTTAATTTGCTCTCACAGCACTGTCAATTTCTCCAATTGAAAAAGAATCATTTAGAATGTTTTTTGTTTCAGTCAAATCGAATTGATTTAAAATCTTAAATTTATATTTTGAATAAATCTCGTCTCACAAAATTTATATAGCTTATACCGAACTTTCAGAGATACGTCACAATTTTTTTGAATTCATTACAATTCAAACTTGCTCCTATAAAAAAATTGATGATTTATTGGAAAACACTTTCTTTTTTTATATAAATAAACAAAAAGTTAATAATTTCTGATTTAAAATAATTTGTAGGAGAGCTGCATCAGTTTTCAGTGATTATATTTCATAAATGGCGGGCGACTTCTTCTGATTGCGCATGCGTCGCTCCCTATCGTGAGTCACGAGACTGTCTGTTACCGGCGTCTAGTTGTGAGACATGAGGTGTTACACTGTGTTCCCGGAAGAACGAAATATCTGACGACATAGTTATAAACAACAAATCGAGTCGTGAAAAAAAGAACAATGAGTGCTACGATTCGAGAACTCCTGGATAAGTACAAGATTTCAGAGGAGAGCATCGAAGAATTCGAGAGTAAGTGTTCCGGCGACTTTCCAAAAAATTCTAACCTAACTTTTAAAAGGTCATGCGTTGTCTAATCTTTTTTCTCTAACATGACTGAAATCGTGTAAAATTTGGGATACTGTTGTGGGCATTGTAAAATAACCTTCATTTTAAACGTAAATGGACTAATTTACCTCAGCATCTTTACTATCGCTAATAATTGCAAATTTTAATCAATGCCTAAAAAAATAGTCATTTGTTTTAGAAGTATGAAATCAATTTTTAACTTGGACTTCTGAATTGCTCTATATCCTGAATTAAACATTTTCTTCTTCTGACAGAGCAAAATGTAACGTCGGACATACTCCCTTACATTCGTGAAGAACACATCAAGAAACTATTTAAAAATGTGGGAGACGAAATTCGATTTAAATTATTTTTGTTATTCAAAGTTTAATTAAATCTGTCATTCTCTGAAATTTTTGTTCGTCATTTCATAGCTTTGCTACCTCAGCGTATTAGGTTGAGTGATATGACCAACCTACATGTTAGGAGATTTGTTACTTGTGGCAACAAATCCACTTGCTATCATGGAAAATGTGGGTTTGCTGCATCAACACATTCGTTTAATGATTGAGTATTACAGCAAACCGGAACTAACTGCCACAGCTTATCAGCTCAGTTGTAACAACATAGCTAATATGCTGCAACGACAGATCTTTAGCAACATAGCAAAGTTTGCTGACCCAACATATCAGATTGGTTGTGCTTATATTAACATTGCCAGATATTTTGGGTAAGCAAATAGCTTTGCTGTACCAGCAAATTTTTTTTTTCCGTGAAGAATTTACTAAATAAGGTGCCTTTTACGAAAGTTACTTTACTGAAACGAAATAAAGTAAGATCTGTACCTCATTCAATTTTATTAGCCTATTAAACAGTTATTAATATATATAGGAATTATGTGATCTAGCAATCACAACTTAACAGTTTATAAAAGGAATCTGTACTCGAGAAATAGTCACTAGTACCATAATAACCTGTAAAACCTGTAAATACCTGTAATACAGCTCTCGTCATGAGAATTATTTTTGCATTTTCTCCGTGCTGATAAATTAGTATTTGTTACTTATTCATTGGTAAAAAATAACTGTTTCAAAGCTAGAATTGAGCTACTGGTTAAAATTAGTGAAAAATTGTAACTAATTCAAAGTTAGGGAGTAAGCAATCTGAATAACTGCAATTTTTTGTTCTTTATAATGCGCAACTGCTTACTTTAAAGAAAATATTTGAAAAAAGAATACTTCAATATATTTCAGTGATCAGTTTATTCATCCATATAATTGAACATACATAGTTTTCCAAAAGTATACATGTCTGTACTCCTAAGATTAATCCGCATATTGTAAAACTGTACTATAGATCGGACCAGTTGGAACTGTTATGTAAATACGGTTGCTGGGTGGAAAATTAGGTTGGGCAGGATAATGTCGATGAATGGCAATATATTCTTTGAAATCTTTAGTTGTAAAACATGGGTTATTCCCTAAACATAGTTCAGCGTACATTGGACCATGAGGATAAGGATCATAATTACTTGGTCGATTTGTGGGTCGAAGAACTGCGAAAGATTCATAGTGATGGCCGTCGGCCGTTCGTATAAATACGAAATGGCCCCCAATATGATATGATATCTGAGGTTGCAACCAGTTGAATATGTTCTGGTTGGAAAATAAAGCGAGTTTTCCTTCAAATTTAGATCTATCCCCCATTTCTACCATTATGTTGTCTGGATTTATATTTAGACTTCCACCTACAACTAATTTTGCAACAAAAGTGAACATTTATGATGTTTTTTTTACAATAGTACACTAACGTCGGAAATTATAAGATCGATTGATGCAAGCACTATTAAAAATCACTGCTGGCCTTGAACCACGATAACTCAGCGAAAAAAGATGAGTGGGCATTTTTAAAAAAACAGTTAAAAAGCATATGCAATTCTACGTCTAGTAATGTCAAACAGATTTTTTTTTATCTGCTGAAGAGAATACAGCACGTGATAAGTTTAAAAAAAATTCTAGATTCTTTAAAATTTTTTACCTCGACTTCAACTTTTAACATGACCTAGGAAAATTGTTTCAAAAATCTGAAAATTATACAACAAAGAGCCTGAAATTTCGTCTTTAATTTAAGCCAAAGAAACTTAAAAAATCTTCATCGGTTCCCGACATACGATTAAAAATATTTAATCGTATCTGAGTTGAGTTTTAGTCGACAATCATGGTTCTCGGCCGGTCTACTGCTCGCCTCCTTCGTTGAGGCAGGACCGAATAGGCCACGCACAGAGCTGTTCCTTGATTGAAACTCTCTTATACTTTTGATTCTGTTTATCAGTAATCATTAGTTCAAATTATTGTAAATTTTTAAAATTATTTATTCCTGTGTTAATTATTTACAATTATTTTAATTCAGAATTATCCCCATATTCAAGAATAAAAAAATTATGAACAGTTTTTTTATTTCTTAAGATTTTTATCAACTAGAATATTAATAAAAATTGTAGATATATTGTTACGAGAGTAAACTATTTTTCAAACGAATTAAGCAGCTAAATTCTAAATGAATTATTTATATGAAAAACACTCAAAAATATTAAAAGTGAATAATAATGGAAGTTCCGAAATAAATTAAATACAAAACAGTGCGTAGGTTTAGTGAAAATTATATTTTCAATTTCTAATAAGTAGTTTATTATTTTCCTTTGCACAAACAACTCGTTCATTATTTAATTTTCCCATGATCATAATTACAAAATAAAGCTACAATCAAGCACCACCTCTGTGCGTGGCCTATTTGGTCCTGCTTAACGAAGGAGGCGAGCAGCAGACCGGCCGAGAATCGTGATCGTCGACTAAAACTCAACTCAGATACGATTGAACATTTTTAATAGTATCTCGGGAACCGATTAAGATTTTTTAAGTTTCTTAGGCTTTAATTAAATATAAAATCTTAGACTCGATGCCGTATACTTTTCAGACTTTTGCAACGATTTTCCTAAATCATGCTAAAAGTTGAAGTCAAGGTACAAAATTTTAGAAAATCTAGAATTTTCTTTATCTTATCACGTGCTGTATTCTCTTCAGCTAATAAAAAAATCCGTTTGACATTACTAGACGCAGAATTTCATAGGCTTTCCAACTGTTTTTTTAAAAATTCCCTTGTCATCTTGTTTCGCTGAGTTATCGTGGTTCAAAGCCCGCAGTGATTTTTAATAGTCATTGCGTCAATCGATCTCATAATTTCCGACGGTAGTGTATAACTACAGTTTTTAAACAATTTTGAAAAACAACCGGCCAGCAATGTTAAGTATGCATTCATAAAATACTATTTTTACCAAAATTATGTTAGGGTAAGTATGTATAATTCCACCTGTAACTAATTTTTCAAGAAATAAAATCGACAATTGTGAACATTTTGTGCACAGGTATAACGTATAGTTGAACTTTTAAGAATTTTTAAAAAACTATGAGCAGTGATAACAAATATGTATTTATGTTTGTTTATATATTTTTTAATACTTTTTATTTTTGTGTACAATATGTTTAATCAATTCAATTTGAAACTTAATTTTTCCGTCTTATTTACTAATTCACTTAATTATAAGAAAAACTCAGGAGAAAAAAATGAAAGCGATTCCATAGCTTAATTTAATTTTGTAGGCTACTGCTTTAAAGTTATTATATTTTTTTATGAGTTATTTTGTAATATTTCTCAATTTTAAGGCCCTTAAAATAAAAAGTATTCAAATTAGGAATCTTTCAATTTGTAATAAATTATAAAAATGATTAATTATTGACCGTATCCATTTCAAATAATGTAGACCGATTGGTGACATTTTAATGATTACATTGCCTAGGAAATGTGTGTTTTTAAGTAGAAAATATTTACGTTTTACATAACATTTTTAACATAGCATAAGAAACATTTTTTAAATTATTAACGCGACCTTTTTACATTTTCTATGCATTGTTTTTTATTTATTATAAAAGTGCAATGAAAATGGTCATACAATAAAAAAATGGTAAACTTAGTTTGGATAAAAAAATATTCTCAAAAACTACCTTTTGACAACATTTTTTGCCAAACATTGTTTGGAATAATAGGTACTTATGTAGCCTGTATACCATAAATGTTCCGTTCGCTATTTTTTTCGCTAGAAAACAATTGTTTTTTATATAATTTTTTTTCTCCAAAAATATAAAGAAGTATGAAACGGAAAATTTGTTGTTAGTAGACTATATCAGTTCCTATTATTCGTAAAAATTCTAGAAAAAAGTGTGGGGTTCTTGAAGTAAAATTTGCATAGAACTTACATTTGAGTTTAATTGCTTCGAATTAAAAAGTTATCTACACTCAGAAATCTAGTTAAATACATACATTTTTGGCCGATTTGATCATAGAATATGGTTGTTGGCATACCCAATTGATTCAAGAATAACATTTTGTTAGGTCAGGAAATTTTTATGTGAAATCGACCAAATTTCTATGATTTAAACATATTCTCATGTATATCTAAGAAAACAGTGCTTTTCGTTTAAGAAAATTATTTTAGTGCACTTACAATTTTTAAATTCTTTCCAACCTGAAATATTGTGTTTTGAAATGTATGCAGGAATTTACCATTTAAACTCTAAGCTTTTGAAAAACTAAAAATTTTAAAAACATTTGTAAGATTTTGTATAAATAATTATTAGAATATTATATTATACTTACGCTGTCGATTAAAAAAACCAACATATGTAAAGAGAAAAATTCCAGAAAGTGTGTTCACTTTCACTGAGGAGACACTGATGGAAGACTGAAAACCGATTGTTGCTAATTTTTTAGCGATGTTACTAAAAGTGGCTGCTATATATATATATATATATATATGCACTACAACGTGTATGCAAACCTTCGGAAAGGGTGACTCTATTTAATTAATATGTACCAGCTTTTATAACTTTTATTTGATAACACGTTATTTATTCTTCAAGTTAACATCACAGTAATCTAATCAAGTTATAAATACTAAAACACATATAATTCACACTGTTAAAAATTCTAGTACTTCTAATAAATTTATTGAATTTTTATCAACATTCAGAAAAGGTACATGAAGGTACCGAAGAAAGAGAATGCAGCTATATTCATATAGCAGTTTCACACTTGTAGTACCCTTATTTTGAGAAAAAAATATTTTATTTCGAGACCATATCAAATAGGCTGCAATAAACGATATCACTGATTTAATGCGAAATAGCTTCAGAAAATTCTTAAATGACAACAGAAAAATAAGTTATCGTGACCGAAGCAATTTTGAGGTGAACAACTGCGCAATCGCCGCTTCCCGATCGCTTTTGAATCGAAGAAAGCATTTTGGTGGTGGTCATGGGTGGCAAAGAACTGCAGAAGATTGGCTTGCATTACAATGACGCAGTAAGTCTTTTTTTTCAAAATTTTCTGAAACATTTGCCTAAAGCTTTATGCTGTTACCGCTGCCAAATTTCTGTTCATCTGTTGGAAAATTTAAAAACGCTTTTTGGCATAAAAGCTTTAGCAACTCACCTCTAAAAATTCCTACAGAAATTTCTGACAGTGATTTTGAAGTTTCTATAACTTAAATTCGATTGATTTTTATTCTTCATATTTTCCAAAATTATTTCAAGGTTACGTTCTTTTGTTCTCTGATTTAGAAGATTCGTAAAAAGACTTTAGTTTTATTTTAAAAAAACTGGCATGACATTTCTAAAAAAAAGTCTACAAAAAGGAATATTGATTACATAATTTTTAGTGTATTTAAAATATTCTTCCCGTAATAAAAGTAAAGTTTCAAGTTAAAATGTTTTTAAACAATTGTCATTCAGCTTGAAATATTTCTTCCTGAATTCTTTAGCTTGGATTATATGCAACTTAGTAAACTTTATAATTTACATTATTTTTAACTTCAGAAACAGTGATTTTTAACAATTAAAACCTGAATATGCTTGACAATCAACGCTTCTTATTTAAGAATGTGTAATGTTGTAAGTATGAAGTTATTCATTTTTTATTAATTTTGACTTCATAGGGGTTTTTGAAGAAAATATGAAAATAAATTATTCTAAATAAAATAAATGTATAGGTATTAATATGGATTATTTCTAAAAGGCTTAAAATTCCTAAGATTTTGAAGTGAAATATATTTCTTTTTCTACCATATGCTAGGCATATGGAATATGATAAGTCACTCAATTTTCTCGTAGGATATCATTTTCCGAATAAATGTTTATTCTCATAATATAAAAAAGTATATATTTTTTTTTTGAATTGAAAGAAAAACTATTTGGCGATCGTAACAATCATAAAGGGTATAATCCCTCAGAAACAGACAAATGTAAGACAAATGTAAGTACACTTAAACGTTTTTTTTAAGGGATTCCAAAATTCTGGGACGTTG
>JAAAKG020190597.1:0-24711 GCA_010014905.2 Druon quercuslanigerum
AATTGATTTTTTTAAACAAATATTAATACAAAAATAGCCATTCGGACATTTGTTAACAGAAATATTATTATTTTCAATATAAGTACTTTCAGTTGGGAACTTTATGATGATTTCAGCAACATTCATAAATAGTTGATAAATTTTAGGATTCTGTAAAAAAATTTCAAAAAAACAAAAATATAGACAAGGCCGTTGTCGAAAGCACAATTCGTGTTTTTCGATGACCCCTTTTTTAATTGAGAACTTCATGATAATTTCTAAAGAAAGTAATAATTTATTAAACAGTTTTATAATTTTTAAAAACAGTTTTGATAAACAAATTCGTTATTTGAGCATCTGTCAACGGAAAAATTCTATTTTTTATGCTTTAAAATTTTTGAATTGGAATCTTCATAATAAATTCAGCTACATTTATGATTATTTAATAAATTCAATGATATTTTAAAAAACTAGTTTAAGAAATAAATGCATTATTGGATAATTAGTTGCTAAAATTTACATTTTTTAAACAAATGTCATAAACAAATGCATTATTCGGACATCTGTCGAAAGAAAAATTGTTTTTTTAGGTCAGTCTTTTTAGTTGAAAAGTTAATAATAATTTTCTCAAAACTCGTAATTATTTTGTAAATTCTAAAATATTATTAACAAATATTATAAGTATACATATTATTTATGCATTTTTCAACAACAAATTTTGTTGTATCTCATTTCTGTCAGTTTAAGTTTTTCATTACTTCTATTCTTTTATTAAGGATGCAGCTTCAGGATAATGCATTTGCTTATTAAATTTTTTTCTTAAAAAAATATAAAATTTGTAAACTAATTATGAATTATTTAAAAAGACTGATATCGAAAAAAAAATTTATTTGGACAAATGCCTTATCTATGCTTTTTCAAAATGAAATTTGTTTAAAAGAATTATAAAATATATCAACTATTTATGCATTCTGCTTTTGTCAACAAATGACCGAATAATGCATTTGTTTATGAATTTTGTTTAAAAAAATCATTAGATGAATCAATAAATTATGAAGTTCATGTTGAAAGTTCCAGAAAAAAGAATCAAGAATCCAATGAGTAAATATGCAAAACCAACATAAAATTTTCCGAGTGAAATTTCAACAAACATAACAATTTTTTCCCAAAAAAGAAAAGAAAATTTTTTCTTATTTTTACAAAAATAAAAACAAAAATGAGAAATTTTTTTCCTTACTTTTCCTATTTTTTTAAAAGAAAAAAATTGTTACCTTTTTTAAAATTTCAATGGAAACATTTATTATGGTGGTGTTCCAATTTGTTTGTTGAGTTTAATCTGATTTAAATTTCTTTAATTTTAAATTATAAAGTTTTATAAAATTAGCTCAATATTACGAATTTAAAAAATGCCATTGAAAAAAAAAAAAAACAATTTTTAAGTCGAAAATTCCTAATAATTCAATTTATTTATATTATTAGCAATAATAATCTTGAAAAGAACTTTCTTAATCATTATATTGTTATTATCCAAGTTTTTCGCAATTCAACTTTAAAAAGCGTAAAATTGTGAAAAATCGTAAAAAACTTTCTTTTAAAAAGTAATTTATTAATAAAACAATTTGGTTTATTGTATAATATTGATGAGCACCGGAATTATGAAATAGAAAAAGCATAAATTTTAGTTATCATATTTAATGATTTCTAAAAAAATGAAAAGCCTATTTTAAAAATCAGACACGACAACTCTCTTATGCAACCATTTTTTCCTAAAAAAGAAACAAAAACAAGTTTTCTTTTTGGAAAAAAATAAAAAAAAAAGCGAGGGAAGAAAACTGAGAATTTTTATTCCTCATTTTCCCACTTCGTTAAAGAAAAAAAATGTTAGCTTTTTTCAAATTTTAATGGGAAAATTTATTATGATGGTGTTAAAATTTTGTTCGTTGATTTTAATCTCATTTAAATTTGTTTAATTTTGAATTATAAAGCTTCATAAAATTAGCCTAACACTACGAATTGAAAAAATTCCATCGAAAAAAAAAATTTTTAAGTCGAAAATTCCTAATAATTCAATTTGTTTAAAATATTAACAATAATAACCTTGAAACGAACTTTATTAATCGTTACATTGTTTTAATCAAAATTTCTTGCAATTTAACTTTTAAAAAATTAAAATTGTGGAAAATCGTAATAAGTAATCTTTCACCAAATAATTTGTTAATACAAAATTTTTTTTTATTGTATAATATTAGAATATCTGCAGATAATATTACTTAATGAAACTTAGACGAGGCCAATAGTTTTCGTGTTATTGATGAGCACCAGGATTCTCAAATAGAAAAAGCAGCAACTTTAGTTGTCATATTTAATAATTTATACAAAAATTGAAAGCCTATTTTAAAAATCAGGTTCGAAAACTTTCTCACGTAACCATTTTTTTCTAAAAAAGAAAAGAAAATTTTTTCTTTTTTGGACAAAAATAAAAACAAAGATAGGGGAAAAATATAAGAATTTTTTTTCCTTATTTTTGCTATTTTTTTTAAATAAAAAATTGTTAGCTTTTTTTTAATTTCAATGGAAACATTTATTATGGTGGTTTTTTAATTTTGTTCCTTAATTTTATTTTCATTTAAGTTTGTTTAATATTAAATTATGTAGTTTCCTAAAATTAGCCCAATATTATATATTTAAAAAATGCCATCGAAAAAAAAAATTAAGTCGATAAATTCATAAATGATCAATTTTTTTTATAATATTAACAATAATAATCTTGAAAAGAACTTTCTTTATCATTGTATTGCTTTTATCCGAGTTTCTTGCAATTTAACTTTAGAAACGTACAATTGTGGCAGATCGTAAAAAACATTCTTTCAACAAATAATTTGTTGATAAAACAATTTCTTTTATTGTATAATATTGATGAGAACTGGGATTGTCAAATAGAAAAAGGAGCCATTTTTGTTGTCATATTTATTAATTTAAAAAAAAATTGAAAGCCTATTTTAAAAGTCAGATTTGACAACTGTCTTAGAAATCTTAGCAGATTTTTTCCGATTTTTCTGTCCAAATTAATCAATATTCGTAGGCTTTAAATTATTTTTTCCCACTCTGCATTTATCGCAGCTTATTCAGCAATTTCCAGTGAAACATAAGCATCCACAACTTCGACAGTCCCCATAAAGTGCTGAACTGATTTTATGTATTTTCTTCTGTTTCCTCAATTGAAGTATCCTCTTAAACGAAAGCGATTTCCAGACGCAGAGAAAATAAAACAGAATGCAACGAAGCAGCTATTAGCTATTCCGAAAGACGACTTTAAAGAGAGCTTCTAAAAGTGCGAGTATTGCTGAAAGATGTTTGTGGCTTCCTACCATTACATCATAAGGTCTGATTCTTCCCGAACTCATACTGTCGGAAACCAAATTGAAGGTTTTACATGAGCAATAAAAAAAAAGAGATTCGAGAGATCCTTTTGTAAAATATTTTGTGAAATATTTTGCTTTGAAGATAAAGTTGAGTGGAAATACCATGTCGAAATGCAGGTTCCTGTAGTACGCCGCAGCGATGTTTTTATGGAGGTAAAAACTGCAAGGATTTGTTTGTGGCCAGTTTGCTAACCAGCAGTAAGCCGCAGGAAACCTAACATAAACAGGAAGACATTCCAGGGGTTGTGAGCGTTTGGCGTGTGAGCTCGTATTGTACTGCGAAGCTCGAGAAATGAATTCATAAATGCATACACTGGACATAACCATCTCAGTGAAATTAAAAACTGTTGGAAACAAAGACGAGCGTAATCCACCTGTAAACTTCACAGGGTCGTTATTTATATATCTCTGTTCTACACCGCAGAAAACACGAGTTCAGAGTTCATATAATAAAACAATTAATGCGAATCTAACAGTAATGTTTCCCTGGAAATGTGGTTTAGTGAAACATTATTAAAGCATTTCAACATGCAAAATAATTTTTCACTTTGAAGAAATATGGAATTGCATAAATGATGAATTATAAAAAAAAAGTCAAATAGGGTGCCTACCCAAGTAAAAATGCTTCGACTTGAGTTCGACTTGGTGATGTCTTGAGTTCGTCTCCAAGACATCGATGTACTTGTCTCAAGTCGAACCTTGTATTGGCTACATATTAAAAATGCTTTGACTTGAGTTCGACTTGGTGATGGCTTGAGTTCGTTTCCAAGACATCGATGTGCTTGTCTCAAGTCGATCCTTATGTTAGCTACACAGTAAAAATGCTTCGACCTGAGTTCGACTTGGTGATGTCTTGAGTTCGTCTCCAAGACATCGATGTGCTTGTTTTAAGTCGAACCTTGTCTTGGATAAGACAACGTTCACTTGTCTCAAGTCGAACCTTGTCTAGGATAAGACGACGATTACTTATCTCAATTCGAACCTTGTCTTGTATAAGACGAACTTTACATGTCTCAAGTCCAACCTTGTATTAGCTAAGACAACGCTTACTTGTCTTAAGTCGAACCTTGTCTTGGCTACACAGTAAAAATGCTTCGACTTGTGTTCGACTTGGTGATGTCTTGAGTTCGTCTTCAAGACATCGATGTACTTGTCTCAAGTCGAACCTTTTTTTGGATAAGACAACGTTTACATGTGTCAAGTCGAACCATGTCTTGGATAAGACAACGTTAACTTGTCTCAAGTCGAACCTTGACTTGGATAAGACGACGTTTGCTTGTCTTAAGTCCAACCTTGTATTGTCGGCTACACCGACGCACAGTCGTAAAAAAATCCATTTTTTGGTTCAAGATACGATTCCGGCTGAACCTGCTTACCGATTTAGATGGTTTTTTTTTACTTAAAAAAAAAAAACTGATAAACTTTTAAAGAACATTGTTTAGCCTCATTTTTAATTTAGTTTTTAAACTTTTTTATAAAAAAATAAATATGACGAAAAAAATGACAATTTTTTTCTATTTAACGTTCCCGGTGGTCGTCAATAATCGAAAAAAATTTGTAATCGCCGAAGTTTAATAGATTAACATTATATAAAGATATTATATCCTGATAGAATAAAAAAAAATTATAAACAAATTATTTCTTGAAAATTTGTTTTTTATAATTTTCAATAATTTAACGCTTTTCTTAGTAATATTGCAAGAACTTTAAATCGAAACAATATATTTTTTTTTTTAATTTTCTTCAGAATATTCTTGTTAATATTATAAACAAACCCAATAAACAAAGGCATTATTCAGGCATGTCTCATCAGAAAAATTCGTTTTTTTCTATGTCAATTTTTTAAAATTAGGAACCTCATGATAATCTCAGAAAATTCATAATTGTGTAAAGAATTTTATGATTTTATTAAACAAAATTTAATAAATAAATGCATTATACGAGCAATTTAATAAACAAATGTATTATCCGAACATTTCTTGACAAAAAATTAGTTTTTTTTTTATTTTAATCCTTTTAATTGAGAACTTTATGCTAATTTTAGCAAGATTCATAATTTATTCATAAATTTTATGATTCTTTAACAAATTTAATTAAAAAATCCATTATTTGGGCATTTAATTTCAGAAAAAAGGTTTTTTTCATTCAGTACTTACAGTTCGTCAACGCAAGTGGGGTTAAATACAAAAAATAATTAAACAATGCTTTTACTATTTGTTATAAATAAATTCTATAAAATATAAAAACTTATTTGTTTCGCTGAAAACTTTTCATATGTTATATAATTTATTTATAACAATTATTAAATTTATTGTTCAATTATTCTTCGTGTTTAATTTCTCTTGTGTTGGCCAACTGTAAGTAATGAATGAAAAAATTACTTTTTTCTGAAAAATAAAAAGACTGACTTTGAAAAAAAAGTGTTGTTAGGTCGACGAATTCGCGAATAATGAACTTTTTATCAAATTTGTTTAAAAAAAATTTTTTATTAGTTAACTAATTATGAATATTACTGAAATTATCATAAAGCTCCCAATTAAAAGGACTGACATTGAAAAAAATAATTCTTCCGTCCATGAGTGCTCGAATAATGCATTTGTTTATTAAATTTATTAGATAAAATCATAAAAGCGATCAAGAAATTATGAATTTTTCTGAAATTATCATGAGGTTCCTATTATAAATAAATTGACATCGAAAAAAAACGAATTTTTGTGACGATAAATGCCTCAATAAATAATTTTTTTATTAAACTTGTTTATAATATTTACAAGAATAGTCTTAAGAGACATTGTTTTAATTAAAATATTGTTTCCATTCAAGTGACTTGCAATATAACTTTAAAAAACGTTAAATTATTGAAAATTGTAGAAAACACATTTTAAACAAATAATTTGTTTAGAAAATTTAGTTGTTTTTTATTGTATCATGCTGGAATATCTTTATATAATTTAAATCTATGAAACGTCAGCGATTACAACAATTTTCCTATTATTGACGAGTACCGGGAACGTCAAATAGAAAAAATTGCCATTTTTTTCGTCATATTTATTTATTTATAAAAAATTAAAAAACTAAATTTAAAATCAGGCTCGACAACTTTCTTTGAAATTTCATCAACATTTTTTTTTAAATCATCCAAATAGGTTTACAGGTCCAGCCGAAATCGTATTTTAAACAAAAAAATGTAATTTTTCTCCACTATACGACGTTTACTTATCTCAAGGTGAGACTTGTCTTGGATGAGATGGTCGAACCTTTTTCGACTCATAAATAAAATTAAAATTGTATAATGAAAAATTTTTAATTATTAAATCAGTTATTTTTATTTAAAAATTCAGATTCTGTGGGTCTAAACGAGTATAATCCTTGGAAATATTTTTTACAAAAATTAAAGTTTTAACTTTCTAGAATGATCTCCTAAACCGTTAAAAATACGTAAAAACAAAGAACATTTTCGGTATCCTGGTAGAGCAAGTATAATACACTCGAAGTTATTAGCCGCTCGTTTTGGAGTCATAAATATGCGACTCAAGACATAAAAATATGCATTCAAGACATAAAAATATGTCTTCAGGACATAAAAATATGTCTTCAAGACATAAAAATATGTCTTCAAGGAATAAGAATATATCTTCAAGGCATAAGAATATGTCTTCAAGACATAGAAACTTGTCTCCAAGACATAAATTGAAGTCTGGATCCGTCTCAAAACTGAGACATGCTCAAGTCGACCTTTTCGACTTCAGCTTGTCTTGATTGGGGGCAATTCAAGTCGTAACCTAGTCGAAGAATTTTTACTCGGGTATCTGGAAGAATCTGGACATAAAAGTGCAATTTTTTTAAAGTCAGGGAAATTTTCGAGACCAGGGTTGAATTTTTTTAAACTGCTATATAATATTTAAAAAAAATATTGTTCATATTACTGATTTTAAATGATTAGATAATTATTTGTTTGTTTGTTGTAAACTCAACTATTTGGTTGAAACTCCATGTATTTTGTTGAACATTCACCTTTCTTGATTGACTTTTGGTTGTTGTTATGTTAAATTAAACTGTTTTTTCTTATTGAAAATTAAACTCTTTTATGAATAAACATTCATTTTTTCGGTAGAAAATCAAACAATATTGTTATAAATTCATGTATTTTGATGAAAATGTGTCTTCTTTGGCACGAAATTTATCGCGTCCGTTAAAAATTCATATTTTTGGTAAAAAATTATTTTCTTTTTGAAAAAATTACCTTATTTGATTGAAAATTTGTTTTTCGTCCTTAGAAATTATTTCTCTGAACTGAAAAATAACCTATTGTATTTTTGGTTAAGGAATTATCTTGTTTTGTTGAAATTTCAAAATTTTCCTTAAAAATATATTTTTTACACGAATACCTAATGTTTTAATTTTTGGTTAAAAATTGATTTTTGTAGGCTAAAACTTTATGTCTTTGAAATAAATTTTTTTTTACATTCTTTTTTGTTAAGAATTTATATTTTTAATGAAAAATTCATTAGCTAAGTACTGATTCTTAAACTGAAAATTAAGCCATTCCTTGTTTGATTGAAAATTCAGATTTTTCAGGTAAAAATGAAATCTTTTGTTGAAAAGTAATTTTTACTTAACACTTATTTATTCAATTTTTGGCCGACAAATTATTTAAGTCGTAAATTCATGTATTTTGTTAAAAATCAATTTTTAACAGAAAATAACCCTTTCCATTTTTGTTTCAAATTTTCCATTTTCAATTAAAAATTGTACTATTGGTTAAGAAATAATATATTTTAAACGAGAATTTAATTATTTTGTTAGAAATTGATGTCTTTTTGGAAGTAAATTAATTTTTTTTGTTAAAAATGCAATTATTCCAGTCAAGAATTTAACGCTTTATTCAAAAATTCAATAATTTTGTTAAAAATACATATTTTTCGGTAGCAAACTAATCTTTTTATTAAAAATTTAACTATTACCGTTAAAAATTCAGCACTGTAGTTGGAAATTTAGATAATTTGTTAAAAATTCGTTTTTATTCTTAGTAGAAAAATTATTTTTAACGGGCAATCACAACTTCCATTTTTTTTAGAAATCTACTATTTTTTGTCAAAAATTTACCATTTTTAGTTGAAAATCCTACTATTTAGTTTGAAGTTTGCCTTCTTTGTAGAAAATTTAATTTATGTATGATAAAGATCTTTTTTAGTTGTAAATCGATCTTTTTCAGTTAAAAATTCAACTATGTGCTTGAAACCTATACGAATTAATAGATGTTTTTCGGTAGAAAATTAATTGGTTAAGAGTCGGATATTTTGTAAAAAAATTTTTTTTTGTAAAATATTTTGTTTTAAATAAAAAATAGAGGATTTCATTTTTAGGTAACGATTTATTGTACTCAGTTAAAAACTCAACTAATTATTGAAAAATTTCATGAACTTTGTTAAAAATCCATCACTTTAGTTTCTTGTTTGTTATTTTCTTCAAAATTCTATTTTTTGTTATTGTGGAAAATTTAACTATTTTCTTTAAAACTAAGGTACTTTTTTTTAAATTTGTCTTTTCTCTTTAAAAAATCAATAATTTCAACTAAATTTTCGTCATTTTAAGTAAAAAATAGTATTTCTTGTTAAAAATTAAAATATTCTAGTTAAATATTCTACATTATAATTGAGAATGCATCACTTTACTTAAAATTTTTGTTGTTTGAACAAAAATTGAACTATTTTGTTTTTGTTAAAAATTCGTCTTTTTGGGTAAAAAATTCAAAATAATATAAATGGGTGATCCTCCAGAGATTATAATTTTTTCTTCAGTTAATTTTTTCTTTATTATTCACTAAAATTATTAGAATTTTTCCAGATTATTTCATACAATAATATTTTTGATAATCACAAAATATAAATATATATTTTTTTATTAATATAACTGTTTTATTCTGCATTGGAACCCCTAATTTAATTATTCTAGCATCCAATAATCATGTCATTGTGTGTCAAATTGAGATAAAAAGTATCACATATTTTTAAATATAGGAATTAAAAATATATAATCAAACTTATAAATTTATATCTACATCTTCACCTGCATCTATGTCAATCATTTTGTATGCCTAATTTTTTTTCTTCTTCGAAAGTTATATAAATTAAGTTTTTTTTAATTCCTTGAATACGCATCATTTATAAATCAATAATAAAAATAATTCACGGTCATAAAGTACATGCTATGCTCAAATAACAAAGCGGTAAGAAAAAAGGAGAATCAAGTATACACGAAATTCCGAAATTAGACCAGCAAGATTTCCGAAACAAGGTGCTACACTTGTCAAATAGCTTTGTTGATAAAAACTGTCTGCACATTAGTAATATTAATCGTAGTATTTCAAAACGTTTCCTGATAACGAAAAGTTTTCTTATAAAAAGCCCTTAAATAATTTGCATGAAAGCTGATAAAGGCAATATCACTGTTTGTCTGAAAAAATCGGATTATGTTAGGAATATAGACAGTTTCCTTCTCAATGGTGATAATTTTGATTTATTAAATCAAAATCCGTTAAAACAAATAGAAAGAGATATTTTAAAGATGCTTGACAATTTTAGAAAGAAAGGACTTTTCGGAAAATATATAGAATAGACTGATATTAATACTGAAGACACGGTACTGGCCAGATGCTATGGTTCGAGAATGATTGACAAAGATGGCTATCCTTTGAGAACACTTATGTCAACTATTAATTCTCCAACTAAATTTTTGGGACAAAACTTTAATTTCATTCTCAAATACTCTATCACAACTTCGAAATATGATATTAAAAATAGGTGGGAATTTCAAAAAATTATTATTCATGAAACGGTTCCGGATGACTATGTAATGATTTCTTTGGATGTTGTTGCAATGTTTCCATTTTTTCAGTGAGTTCTCCAATTTTAGCGGAAATTTTTATAAAGGATTTGCAGATCTTTGCTTTCAAGAAGTTAGATTTTACTTTGCGTTTGTACTTTCGGTATGTCGATGCTACCTTTTTATGTTTTCATCTAGCAAAGTTGCCGATGGTTGTCAATGCTTCTAATAGTTATCAAACAGTAATCAAAACCTTAGTCGACAGGATCTCTAGGCTTGTGCCATGATTCATTTCACAAAGGAAATTTAAATACTTTTAGGTAAATCTTTTCTCTCAATCATTACTCACAAAAGTTAAATTTAGAAAAATATTGAATTTACGTTGGAAATTTTTATGAATCATACTGGTTTGGAACGCTATTATAAATGCTCTTGACAGACCCACAAAGGAATTTATTGATGTGGACCATGATGTTCATTGGGACAATTTTGAAATGCTTTGCATTTAAAAAATTATCTATTAATTCAAATAATGATTTGGGCAGTTTAAACGAGAGTTAATCTAGTATGATTAATTATATTTAGCACTAAGTTTTCATAAGTTTTTAATTTTCTTTCACTTTCTCTAGTTCTGATGTATTTATGATGGATTTTTTTAGGTATTTTTATAACCCTTTTTGCCTTTTGATCCTCACCGGATGTTAAAGGTATGTTGTGTTGGGTTTTTAGCGAGGTTTTTATCTCGGTTTTCATCATGAAGCTCATTTAATTATCGGGCGTCAGGAAGAGAGCATCGAGGTTTCATTGCTGTTCCTTCCTACTCAGGTATTTTTTATTTTGTTGGATTTTTCACTTCATTTTTTTCCGCCTTGATAAAGTTACTGTGTAAATGCCTAAATATTGTTGATTATGTTGTATAAATGTTTTCTTATTGTGATTTGATAGTAGTAAAAATAAAAAAGAGGATTTTGTTGATGGCCTTCTCATTTTTCTTTCCTCTTTTTTATTTTAGTGTAAGCAAGAAAAAAATTTTTTTCTCTTTTGGAAAAAACTTTTGACCTTTCTTCAAATTTCAATAGAAACGTTTTATAGTCGTTGTCAGAAATTCTGCACATTAATTTGATTAATGGACGTTAAATAGTATTTTAAATTTGATTTTAATATCATTCAAATTTCTTGAAATTTTTATTTTAGAAATATTCTAGCTATATTACCTTTATTATTATTTTGTAGATGCACTATAGGGTACTGTTTCACAAGAGCTCATTTATTATTTGTAAGCATAAATTTAGTTTTATTTGTTCATGAATGTTTGTTCATTGATTATAATTTCTACTTCTTCCTTAGTACTTCTTTTATTATTTTTTAAAGTGTCTGATATGTGTTTTTACGTCTCATAAGTGTCTAATTTTATTATTTTAGTTACCCATGTTCTAATTTTAGTGCTGGTTATCTTTAGCATTATTATCCTGATACAAATTTAAAATAAACTTATATTACTCCAGTTGCAACACATTTATTAGCATATGGTTAAATTACTTTAGTTATATCATTCACTCCTTTCCCAAAATCAGTTCGCAAATAATACTAAATTTATGACTCAAATTTTCCTCAATGTTTTCTCAATGACCCTCAATCCTTTAATCTGTCCAATCTGAATTTTTATAGTCATAAAATTGTTAAAAACTAAAATTTATATGGTTAACACAAAAAGAAAACGACTAAACCCCCTGGCTAATGAGCTGAAACAAAAGCGACTTCCTGTTTTTCATTTTTTTTTATAACAGTGACCACAGTGTCTTCATCTTTAAGGCGTGCCTAAAAAGCAATTTAGAGAAAAAAATTAACCTAAGTAACAACGTCTCAATCCTGTCTATTTTACACTTACCCTCATTATTTACAAAGGCAGGCAAATTAAACTAGAAAGGCCATTTGCTGAGATATTTCTGCTCACAGCAACATGGTAATCGCTTTATTGTCGGCTAGGGTACCATCTCATGATGCGCCAATTCTAAGCAACGAGAAACACCATTTGTTGTGTGAGTGCGTGTGTCTTTATATGTGTGACTAATAAGATGCGCTTTATGTGTTCAGTGCATTATTGCTTGCAAACCCATATAACAGAATAACAAGAAACAGTGGTAGATTGCGGTAGAATCAACTGCGCCGTTGGACATCTCTGCCTAACATTCCAAGTACCTCGAAACTTGTAATATTGCGCACGTACTAACTGTAATGCTACACTGCTTGTTTCGACACGTTACTATATAACGAGGTACTTCCATTTCGAAAGGGCTCCCCTAAACCCGTCTGTCATGAGACATGTCTTTGTACAATAATAATTGGTTTATAGTGTGATGTAATTATTGCCGCATTACTATTTTGAACACTTCCCATAACGATCATTGAGCGAGGAATCATGTAATTTGGGTTTTATTGATAGCAATAAAAAAAAATGTAGAAATCTATGATTATAAATTTGTGTATATTTTAGCGTGTGTAGGAAATAAGGCTAAATTTTGAAAAAGCCAAATGAGAAGGTGCTAACTCGGAGAGACAAAATGAAAAGATGCAATTCGCGTGGCAATCTCTAGAAGATTTAAAATTTTATGTACATTTTAGTAGAAAAATCAGCGCCCTTAATTTTGTAGCAACTTTTGATTTTGTTTCTCCGAGGCATAAAATTTTCATTTGATACATCGACATTAAGGGAGGGTGCCAAAAGGCAATTTTTAAAGAAAAAAATCACCCTTGCGCGCGGCTCGCTTCGGCCGAAATTTCGAGCGCGTCTGATGAATCTCGCTCTTCGCGCTCGGATAATTATTCTTTGCATTTGGAATGCTCGAATAATATTTAATCAAAAATATCTCTTTTATATCGCAGTATTTATATGCCTCTTCATATTCTGAATTTTTTACTTTATTAGCTATAGTTGAAGATTAAGTTTCTCAAAGATCTGTAGGCTTAGAGGTACATATGCTAATCGTGAGACTGGCGCCGCGCGCTCGATTTTTGACTGAAATTTATAAACAGGTTTTGTTCAATCTTTTTTTCGTCACTTTGGTCGTTTTCCCACAAATTTTTTATTTTTTATTTACAATCTTATTTTTAACAAATAAACCAAAAAGTACGCGTTCCATAAAGAAGTGATTCTAAACGAAATTGTACATCTTTTTTGGCATCACATTTTATGATAAATTATCTTTTTTCGTATCCTGTTTAGTTTGACCACGAAATGGATTTAAAAAATGTTGAAAATGATATAAATATGAAAATTTTTCTTTTTATCGAAAAAAGTCAGAAGAATAAATTGTTTGTGTTTTATAATACTATAAAAGCCGTACATAGAATTTTTAAATTCAGAAAAATATGTTTAGAAATTTAAGAAATGCACTCACTTTTTGAATTCTGATCCAAAATAGCTGGTTAACGAACTCGTCCTTTCTTTTAGGACCGAAAAAAGTGTGCCAAAGATCAATTTGATTCGTCCATTTTTTCGTGAGTTATCGTGTTTACGGACTGCTAGACGGAAAGACGGATAGACGGACAGACCACAGTTGAAAAAACTGTGGTTTCAAATTCCGGACAATTCTAATAGTTTCTCGATTATAAATTATGCGAATGTGAAAAAACGCTGGACACAAAGTGGGATAAAAAAATTCGATTTCAGCTTTCTTTTTCAAATAAAAGCTTATTAAATTTAAAAGAGTTCAGTGCAAGAAGATTTTAAAATTTTTTGCCCACCATTATTTTATTTTAGAAAAATGTGACATTTTTGTAATGAAAATGCTTTTTTTTGTCAGAGAATACCCTCTTTTAAAAATTAAATGCAGAAGATTACAAGATTTTAAAATCTATTTTTATTTTTATATTTAAAAAGAATGAATAAAGGGATTAATTCACGATTAAAAATACTTAGGGACTTTATTTTTTCATTTTTTATTCGCGATTTTATTCGTTATCCAAGAATAATGGCTTATTTTATAGCAACTTTCTAAAAAAAATTAAAACTTGACTACTCGTCAAAAAATAGATGTATTGTTTTAAGCGATCGACTGCTAATGCGTCAGAAAATACCTCTTTTATTAGGAAACTTTGTGAGGCAACATGATATGCTATTCTTTTATGAATTTAATAAAATTATAAAAATGCACAGTAAATTTTCTGTCATTCAGCCGCTTTCTTGAAAAAACAACAAAATTTTATTAAAGACGCTGTAAATTTGTTTCTGAACTTGTTTATAAAATTAAACATGTGTGTTTTTTTATAAAATATTATGAGATAAGGATGTTTTCAAGTAATCTATGGATACTTCCGTTTAAAAAAATCTTCTATTTAAAAATTGACAAAAATCTGTATTTGTTAATGAAATTTATTTCAATTAATAAAAAAATTGTACGAATAAGTAAGATTTTTTTCTGATCCACCGACAGTCGTTTAAAGTTATTTTTTCCATTCAGCAACACACTAAAAATTATAGCAATATGAATAGGAAGCTTTAACAACTTAAAGCATTAGAAATTTACAATTAAAAATTTCTTTCAAAATGGGACCGTTCTAAATTTAGGATTTTAAAAAAAATTTATTAAAAATTTATCATTTTGATATTTTACAAAAAGCTTTTTTATTATAATCTAATGTGCAAAATTAAAAAGAGAAAGCATTTCCACGCAAGAATTGTAACTTCATATTGCTTGAACAAGGAATTAAATTTTCCCAGTTATACTTTTGTGATTTTTAAAACGTATTGTTTTATTTATTAGTAATTTATTCGTTTAAATTAATTATATCGCAGATTATCTTAGTCAATAAGGACAGTGAATCCAGCCGTACAAAAATTCTACATAGTATTGAGGGGTCCAAATAGAAAAATCCGGTCGATTTATATAGAATAGATTGATAAATATGTCCTTATTATATATTCTGGTCACAAGTATATCCAAAGTTTTTAGTTGATAAGTTTCTGGTTAATTTTACCAGAAATTCGGGTAAATTTAACAAAAATTTCTAGTAAGTTCTACCAGAAATATTTTCTTGGCACTGTTCTGTTGCCTTGGGAATACAACATTCTGGTCAGCATAACTTCATATTCTGGTACACATCGATTTTCGAATATCGGATTTCGATACTTTTTCTGCATTCATGGACTCTTCCTAACCCACTCTGAAATCATAATACATGGACCGCGTCACAAAGAAACTCATACAACAAAAGTTTTCAAAAATTTATTGCTGCAACTAAATTCCACTTCGTTAAAACTTCGTTTCCCTATATGTGCACTATAGTATATGTACACTGCAAATCTTCGTTTATACTATTTTCTTCAGGATTATACAATATGGATTATATACAATTATGAATTATACTTATTATTATTATATTATATTATATTATAATTATATTATATATTATATTATATATTATATATTATATATTATATTATTATATTATATTACTTATGCTTATATAACGGCAAATGCATGTTAAAAATCGTGATAGTTTGAGAATTAAACATTTACTCAGCGAAATAAATACACACATATTTACAGATTTTTATTAAAGTTCTTTAATTATTTGTATGTTGTTATTACCATTTCTCTTTAACGCAAAACACTCAATGCCAAATATTACAAAAAAATAAACTGATTTAAAAGCACGTGGCACGAAACATTAAAAGAAATTATTGAACAAAGCAAGCCGCATTTTCCGTGGCGCATTTCTTCTTCCCAACTCATATTCGCATTTTTTTAATAGTTTCACCCTTCGGTGAGAAGATACTGTTAAACTAAGAATTTCACTTACTTCATTAAAAATATTACTATGAATCTGTCTGTAAGAAAATGACACTCTTGATACTTGAATATCGTTTTTCGGTGTATCGAATGGGATACAATTCGGCCAGTCCACTGTCGACCAAATCTATTTTCCTATGCATATCTTCTCATCAAGCAAATTATGAAAAAATATATGAGCATTTGCAATATATTCTTATATTTTTTAGGAAACCCGGTTTGGAATTACAGGATAATTTTTTTTTCAAGGCTCAGTAGCCTATATACAAACAGCCCTTCTTTATCTCGACATGTCATGAGATGAAGTTTCAATTCAAATTGAAAAATATACAAGCTTATCTACAAAAATAGTTTATTTTATTTATTTAAACAATACTTTTTCAGTGCCGGGTGACAGTTACAAAAGAATAGCTGTTATGTATAAACTTGGCTACTCACGTGCATCTTGACGAACAAAACTGACGTTAAACTCACCTAGAACAGAAAATAAAATTTTTCATTAGTACTTTTTTATCACAAGTAAAGTAATAGGAATGCATGCGAAGTATTTATGGGGTGCATAAAAATTGTACGGTACTCTGCTTTTCACAAACTGTGACATTAAAATCGTGGAGTCGTCAGTAGACGCTTCTTACACCTGCGTTTTTCACATAATACATGAAGCAATGGCAGCTTTACGCGAGAGAAAATGATACTTTCGCATTTCACGTCCCAGCCATGGATGATGTTAGAGCAACAAGGTGTGTGAAGAATATGCAATGCATCATATATGGCTGTAATAAAGTCTCAACGCTATTGCTTTACACAGAGGCATAGACATCCGGTGCGTTGTTATTACGGTGCACATTTTATTGACGAACGTAATCATATCAGAGTACATATAAATGAACATCCATATTCTCCATGTCTGGATAACATACTCCAAGTTGTACAATCTACATCACTGAAGAGCTATCTTCTCTGCACTGCACATAATTAATTCTGTTTTGACTCGAAGCAAAGTGGATGTTCTCACTCAACATTTAGATTTTTATGGTTAAAATATTTGGTTTTTAACTAAAGAAACTTTCAGGATTTAGTTTCAAAGAAATTACCAGTGGTGAAGTATGAATGGCCACTTGTGGTGCACGGAATGGTAACTTTCTCCAAATAGTTTCGACCAAACCACTCGCAAAATAATGACTAAATTCAAATTTTTTTTACATTGTCAAAAGTAAATCGAAATCTATGGCGAGCTTTTCTTAAAAATAAAATTTAAAAAATTCTTATATTTTTATTAACAAAATCTTAGATTATCTAATTCCGAAAATATTGGATGCTTAAAATAGGAGAATCCCGCCATGCGTAATGTAATAATTAACATCATATCAATTATAGAAGATCGTATTATTCATTTATTTAAACAAGTTTTTACCGAAATCAAAGTAAAATAAAGCAGGGAAAATTATACGGAAAACCGTTTTTTTAGTTCCTGGTTTTACCGCCAGTGGTCACTACTGATATTTTCTTGTTACGTAAATCGGTACCTAGATATTTAAATCAATCTTCTTTATTTCAGAATTAATAACCATTTACTGAATATTTAAATATTTATATAATCCAGTTTCAAATATCATTTCAAGTAATGAAAAACAAAACCAAATTTGAGTCTATCCTTGTGCAAACTGTAATGTCGGTAAGATTTGGGAACTTATACCTGCGTATACCTCGGCGGGACGAAATCCCTGCTTATGATTAAACACTTCAGAAAAAAAATTATATGCTGATATGGCTGCATTTCCAAATTGATTCAAGGATTTTGAAAAATAATGCATAAATTGCATTTTTGTTTAAATAATGTCTATTGATATACTTTTATACATTGTGGGATTCTTTTGAAATCTTATTATATTAGAAAATACACTTTTAATACAAATAAAATGGAATTGATTATTGATTAATTTATCCCTCGGTAGATTTCAGAAAAAAGTTTTTTTTTTAAATTAAAAAATAGCGCAAAAATTGCCCTTTTCTTTATTAAATGTTTATTAATATACTTTGTTACATAGCGGGCTTCTCTTTAAATCAAATTATATTCAAAACTACACTTTTAATAACATTAAAATGAAAGTAGGTATTGACCAATTTATCCCTTCGTAGATTTCGGTAAAAAAGTTTTTTTTTTGGCCCAAAAAAATTTGTTGTCTTGGAAAACTTGTAAAGCTGCTGTAATTTTCTTTTTTTTGAAAAATCGACAGACAACCTCGTTATGTATTTTTCTTCCATTCAGTATTTTACTAATGTCATAAAAACAGCTTTTATGGATACAAAAATTATTTATTATTTATTCATATGTAAAATTTCACGAACTTTATTTTTTTTTTCTTATTGGATGCGAATAAATTATTTCTTACGCAGATTGTGTAGGCGAAATAATTTGAATTTTTTATATTTTCCTTCAGATGAGCAGATAAGCCGAGAAAAGGAACTCAAATCAAACACAAGGGTTCAATAAAAAATTTTAGCTGTCTCACTCGTCGCAAAGTTTCTCTCTTTAACAGGTAAAAAATATTATCAACAGAATACTACACATTTCTAGGTATGAAGTTGTATTTTTAATTGCCAGGGGGCATCTGCCGTTTCCCCTTAACGCCATGTGACGAGTGGGACACGTGGCCAAAGCTGGTGCTCAATTTTTCTTTTCCAACTTACGTCCAAAGGAAATTTGGTATCGCTCTGAAAGTTTGGGAAATGAAAGAAGGGGTCATAAACTGCACTTCACTGCGTTGTTCCGGTAGAAATTTAAAAAAAAAAATTTCGAAGAAAATAAAACTGGAAGCTTTATTAGTACTTTTCTTTTCCAACTTATGTCCAACTGGAATGAGATATCGCCTTGAAAATTTAGCACGCTAAATAGAAGGCACAAAGGAAGGTTTCTCTGGTTCTAAATAATTATAATTATAAAAAAGTTTTCTTTTTTAAATACTAATTTTGAGAAATACCGACAGTGCTGTTAACGACTGTTACACACAAATAATGCAGAAACTAATGCTTTGACTTGAAATGCAAATATACAAATTTGGTCTAACATACGTATCAGCGGCTTCAGAGCAGCACTATCCCAGCGAGTAGACAATTTCGAACTTCTACAGGTTTGTGGGTAATACAGGTTGCATGATTACCGACAGAGAAAGATAAAAGTCAAACTTTTTACTTCTTCTAACTATATGCCTTGTCACAAACGGTTCTTTAATATTTATTAATATTTTCCGAACAGAATATCCGCGTTATTTAAACTTTTATTTTTAAATATGGATGAAAAAGACGGTTCTCAGGAATGCCTTGAACAACTCGTCCACTCGTTGCATGGCCTTAAGGAATTACTTGAATAGTTGCGACGTGTCGGATATGAGTAGAAGTCGGTGAATTAACATTAACTGTTCTGCAAATAATTTGGAACTGTTCAGTGATAATTACAGAACTGATATTAAATACACTCGAATGTAACTCCTGCATAACGATGGAAATTCCTTTCTCCTCATCCCCACTTTTTCCATTGGCAGGTTGAGATATCGATAACTATCGACCATTTTCAGTCGATCAACAGCGCGCAACTACAGAAGCGTCGCGGTGGTGGGGACCCCTCTCTGCATCGTTATACAGGAGTATCCGGCGGCCGAGCGTATCGTTATACAGGAGTTCGAGTGTATTAAAAATCGGTACCGTCAAATACCAAAATGATTATTACAAATAATTTGAAGAGAAATTAGATCTCTGCTGCAAGAATTACAATTTTCGGTCGCTCAAAACTACAGAACATTATCTTTTTTTATAAATAAACGGACGTGGCGGCGCGCTAAACATGTGTGTGTTTCAAACAGTTGCGATGCGAAAGCGCATGCGCGTCAGTGTTATGCTTCCCGGCATCGTCAAGACTCAGTAAAGAACCGTAATTTTGTTATGTCTTAAAATAAATACTTTGAATATTGCTTAACAATTTCTTTTGTGAGGCTTGTAAATTTTTTACGACTTTGGTAACTAAGTAACTAAAGTTGGTAACGAACTCAATTCTGTTTATTCGAAAGAGCATTGCATTTAGATTTAGAGTGTATTGAAATTTAATTTTTTAAATAACCAACCCCTCTTACCCTAACCAAATAACTCTTTATATTCTTTATTTCTCTCGTCCTTCTTATTTTTATTATTATCAAATCACAACAACCAAAAATGTGTGAAAAATAATCTTTAACTTTTCGGCACCCATGAAGCACCCTTATCAAGACAACAAAAATTTTAACAGTTAAGAACAGTAACGAAACCACGATGCTCTCTCCCTGAAACTTGAGAATCATTTCATTAAAATTTAAGAAATTTAAACTAGATTAAAAGCAAATTTAAAATCTAATTTAACGTCCAATAATTAAGTTAATGTACAGAATTTTTGAAAGTAACGCCAAGAATTCAACCACCAAATTTAGAAAACCACAATAAATTGTTCCTATTTTAATTTAAAAAAAAATAAAACATTTTCTGAATAAGAAAAGAAATTCTTTTTTTACACACAAAATAAAAAAGAGAAAAAAAATCAGAAGGCAACCAACCACATCGCTTCGCTTATCCTTTTATTTTTATCTTCTTTTTTATTTTTATTATTATAAAATCACAAGAACACAAATTTTTGAAAAATAATCTCCAACTTTTCGGCACCAATACAGCATCCTTATCAAGACAACAAATATCTTAGCAGTTAAGAACAGTAACGAAACCACGATGCTCTCTCCCTGATACCTGAGAATCAAGTCATTAAAATTTCAGAATGTTAAATTAGATTCAAATCAAATTTAAAATCTAATTTAACGTCCAATAATTAAGTTAATGTGCAGAATTCCTGAAAATAAAACTAATAATTCAACGACCAAATTTGGACAACGACAATAAATTGTTCCTATTTTAATTTGAAAAAAGATAAAAAAATTCCTAAATAAGAAAATAATTGTTTTTTTACACACAAAATGAAAAAGAGAAAAGAAAACCCTGAAGACAACCAACCACATCGCTTCCCTTATCCTTTTATTTCTTTCTTCTTTTTTATTTTATCAAATCACAACAAAAAAAGGATTTGTAACAAATATAATTAAAATTTATCAAAATCTATAATAAGAGAAACTTCTGTAATTCATAAAAAACTTTTTCGAATTATGTAAAAATTGTTATGAAATCTGTAGAATAATGTATCCTTTCACGTTCGTAGAGAACATACTAAATTTTAGTGTGCACATAGCGCATTTTGCTAGTATTAGTTATAGAATAAGTTTCAGTTCGTCCATAAATAAATAAATTTAAAAGAGTTCTGCATAAAAAATTCGATTTATTTTGTATCTTAAACCTTTTATAAAAAAAACAGGAACTGGTTTTAACTAAGTCTTAAATTCAGTCATTTTATACGCTCCTTTCTAAAAATATTTTTAAATTGCCAAAAGCTAAATTTGTTTATTAAAAATATTTTCGAAACTTGAAATGATATTTGATTTCGACCAAAATAATAAATTTCATTTTATTAATCTGTAAACTAAATTTTCTTTCATACAACACAAATATAGTTTTTTGACAAGCTCGTTACTAGAAAAAAATATTGGTACACTAAAAGTGTATCGTGCTGTGCGGCACATTAAGCGACGAATGTTGTAATAAGTAAATTTTTACTTCAAAAATTTTCAAATCCAATAGATATGTAATAAAACTTTTATAATGAGATCGTCTAAAATTGAAAATTTTAAAATTAAAACACCTAATACATGAATTATCATGGCTATCTTTAAAATTAAAAAAATGAATTGTGCTGTTAGGATGATTTTGTGCCTATAATCGCATATTAGAAAATTTTAGACCCTTCGCACGTAAATTTTAATTTTCAATTATCCTGCGTACATGAAATTAAAAAAAACCTGTGTCAAATCCAATAATATAAATAATACAAGTAATATTATAAAAAATAATATAAATATAATAAAAAAACAAGAGGGTCCTAAAATGTTTTAAATTTCGGACTAAACACCTTTCGTGTGTGACCTCCCCCCATGGTAATTTAAAGAAGCAAAAAAAAAGTTTTTGCAGCTATATCCATAACACACTGGAAAGCCAAAATTCTCTGCAAACAGGGGTAATAAGAAGATTTTGTATTTTAAGAAAGTAACAAATGTAACAAAAAAAAAACAATATAACAAAACAAATCAAAATATGAATTTTTAATCAAGTGATTAATTTATTTTAAAAAGTCGAATAGTTTACAAAACGCATGAATTTTTAACTGAAAGAAGCCATTTTTAGCCAATAATGGATTATTTAAATTATAAGTTAAAAAATTTAAATTTCAAACAAATTTTAAACCAAATAGTAAAAAGATCAATTCTCTAATGAATCTTAAATAGTAAAATTTTTAGTAGAAAAAGTTCATTCTTAGCAAGAACATGAAAAAACTTTTTTTTAGCAAAATATATAAATTTTCGATATAAGCGATGAATCTTTAACAGAAAAAAATTTGAACAATATAGTTTAAGTTTAGAATAATTTGTAATATTTTCAACCTAAAAAGATGAATTCATTTGAATTCAAATAAAAAAGAACACATTTTTAACAAAATATTTTGAAATTTTGAATTTTCAAAACAAAAATTTTGAAATGCAGATGCAAGTTTTCAGGTGAAATTATAAATGTTTGAAAAAGAAAATTCTTTATATTTTAAATTTGAAATGGATTAGTTTAATTTTCCAGCAAAACAAGTAAATAAATTTTTAACAAAATATGCAGTTAAATTTTCGAGACAAAATTAGACTTTAAAGAGGAACTACAGAGGAACTTTTGACCAATTATTTCAATTCTCAGACAAAACAAAACAAAAAAATGTCAATTAAGTTCAATTTTGAAGGAAAAGTACGTTTTTTAACACAGAGTTTATTTTTCGAGAGAAAAACTCGAAATTTTAATAAAAGATATTAGTTTCCAGCTATCGCGGATGAATTTAAAAATGGTCGCATTTTCATCAAATTGTTAAAAAAAAAAGGATGAAGATCATCCTATCAAAAAGAATTAGTGCAACAACAAAAATTTAAATTTTTATCCAAATAATACAATAGTTAACTAAACACTAGCGTTTGATAATTAAAAATTTAACCAAACATTTTAATTTATAAAAGAAATGCGATAAAACATTCGAGTTTTCAACCAACAGGGATGAATTTCAAAATAGTAGCATTTTTATCAAAATTTTGAGTAGAAAAAAATACCTAAATTTTTATACAAAAAAATAAAGATGATGAATAAACAATTACTGCAACAATAAGAATCTAAAAAAAGTTATTCTACTTCCTACGAAAAATTTATATTTCTACCGAAGAATATAATTCAAATTAAACAATTTTATTCTTAAGCAAGAAAGGTTTTTTAATCAAGACAAAAATTTTCGGCAAAATTGTTAAAAATGGAATATGAAACTTAATTTTCTACCAAAGAGTTGAATTTTGAATTAAAAAAGATGAAATTTTCACCAAAATATACACTTCAATTTTCGAATAACATTTCTAACCAAGAAACATTAATTTGTAAGAAAAAATATAATAATAGAATACTCAAACGAAACGAATCAGCTGCACAAAAAATATTTTAATTTTAAACCCAAAAATACAAATTTCCAAAAAAATTGTTAAATTTTTTACCATGATGGATTTGTTAAACAATTGGTTGAATTTTCTTTATAATAATTTAATTTCCAACCAAACATTTGCATTTTTAACCAAAAATGTTAATTTTTCGTTGGGAAATCATTAAAAAAACTACCGGTTTTAATTCTTGAATTTTTTTTTGAAATTTAAAACTTTTTTGAAATAGTATAAAAACCTGTAAACATCTCTGCAAATTATTCGACTTTTTCTTAAAATTCCTAAAAACTGTTTTCAAGTTTTATCCAACATCCGTTTCGTAAAAAAAAAATTATTTAAAATCTTAAAAGAAATTGGTAATTTTGAAAAATCCTTAAAAAGGTAACTAATTTTAGCTCAAAGTATTCCAAAATCTACAATTATTTTTAATCTCTTCAAAACTCCCTTAAGCTTCTTCAGATTCAAAATATTCATTAAAATTATTGAATTTATTAATAAATTTTCTAACAAATTCTATTCTAAAATATTATACATAATATTTTTAAACTTTATGACATCAGTTTAAATGTTTTCAGATCTTTAATACAGAAAAAAATGCAATTTAAATCTTAGAATCATTAGTAGAACAAATTTTACTTTAGAAAGGATTTTCGCAGATTTACGAATTGTAGAACGATGCAAGTCGTACGCAAATTCGAGAGAATTATTTTACCCAGTAGAAAAAGTGGAATAAAAATGCGAGGATTTTTAGAGAATTTCCGAGAGAATTTCCCACAGGAGTTTCATTCGTTACTACTATTCTCAATCTGAATCCCGAGATGAGCAGAATCAAGTGTACAAGTTTGGTTCATCATGTTCTCTTATTGTTTGGGAACTAATCATAAACTTTCTGTAAACAGTTCCACCGGCGTAGATTAGAATCCAAATACATTTCACAATATAGAAATTGCGCAACCATAAATTTTAATTAAAAGGATTTTACACACGGAAAAAATTTGTACTTGAGGAATTACAGAATTAGTTCCGATGTGGCGGATATGAGAAAAAATCCTTAATAAT
>JAAAKG020190608.1:0-24709 GCA_010014905.2 Druon quercuslanigerum
AGTATTTGTAGAAATGAAATTTTAATTAGTTTCTCGATTTTTTTAAAAACAATGCTTAAATTTAATTTTAAAAAATGCACTTTTTATTTTCTTAAAAATTTTGGTAAAAGATGGTTTAAAATGTACTCTAAAAGCCCTTTAAATATAAAAATTGAATCTCTAATGGTTTTCGAGACATAATCAAAAATGCATTTGATTTTTTTATCCATTTATAATACATACAATAAATATAATACACATTATACATACTATACTACTTATTGTCGATAATTAGAGGTTTATATAAACTATTTGAACAATTAATTATTTCGGTTAGAATTTTTCACTCAGAATAGATTTTGGAAGTCGCGGTTTTTCGAATAATTCAACTTATTTTAAACGTTTCCATGAGTTAGGTAATAATTGAATCCAGTTAAAAAAAAAAATTTTACAGGCAAAGTATGTGATCCGGCATTATATATAATCCCTAGGCATTATATATGATTTCATGCAAAATCGAGGTAAAGTGCGCAATACTTTCTTTCATTATCATCGCCTAGGCATTATATATGAAGCCCAGAAGCGACTAGGAAAAGTTTCTAATAGATATTTCACGTTGCAGAAATTTCTGTTTTTTTTTAACTTTCATTACTCTGGTGATTTTTAAAATATAAAAATGTATTTTTTATTATTCATGATAAGACGCATTAAAAAACAGTGTTTGTAGAAATTTAATTTTAATTAGTTTCTGAATTCCTTAAAAAGAATGCCTAAATTCATTTTTTGAAAAAATGCACATTTTATTTTCTTTAAGACTTTGGTAAAAGATGGTTTAAAATGTACTCTAAAAGAGCTTGAAATATAAAAATTGAAACCCTTATAGTTTTCGAGCCATAATCAAAAATGCATTAAAATTTTTTTTTATATTCATAATACATACAATACATATACTACACACTATACATACAATACTACTTATTATTGATAATTAGATGTTTATATAAATTATTTGAACAATTAATTATTTTTGTTAAAACTTTTCACTCAGAATAGATTTCGGAAGTCGCGGTTTTTTTGAATAATTCAACGTATTTTAAACTTTTCCATAAGTTAGGTAATAATTAAATCAAGTAAAAAAAATTTTTTTTTATTGTTTACATAATTGTTTTAACAAATTATTATTGGTTATAACTATCTTTTCCTTTGTTAACGCTAGATATTTAAGGTTTTTTTTGTTGAAATTTTCAGCCTATAGTCCATTTTGTACTTAGAGCTATTTGTTTAAATGTTGAAAAAGCCTAAAAAGGTATTATATATAATGCCTAGGTATTATATAGAATGCCTAGGTATTATATAGAATGCCTAAGCAATGTTTATAATGAGTATGCAATTACATACTGTGCCTAAAATAGCCAGGAATTATATATAGCGCCTAAGGATTATATATAATGCCTAGACTATATACGTTTTCTGGTACATATACACTTTGTACAGTTCCAAAAACAATTTAAGTGCGCCAACCTTCGCAAAAATGAAAAACTAAAGTGTTTCTTAAAAAGTGCATTTTCTCAGAAAATGATAGAAAGTCTAAATTACTATACATTCTACCATCAATAATGAAGATGAAAAATTAGTGTTTAAAATGTATTGGACATATGTATGAATTATATATAAATAAATGCAAGTTCACAAAATGAAAACTGTAATATCTCTAGTCGCCTAAAAAAAGTAATGCAACTGTGAAAGGTGAACATTAATTCAAAAATGTAAGAAAAACAACAGCTATCTACTACGAATAAAAAAGATAGTTTAAAAAAATAAAAATTTGTTTTAAAAAATGTGTTTAGTAAAACGCATTCATTGTTAACTATCGCTAATTGAAAAGTAGATAAAAAGTGAAAATTATAGTAAAGCTGCAACTTTACGAAATTATTTTTAAAGAATATTGTTATAATCAATAATAAATGGCTTAAATAATTATTTATTTTAATATTTATTTTATTATTGGTTCGCTCTAACAGAAAACCCGCGGCCTTCTAACTCTATACTAAGAGAAAGTTATCAAAAAACTTACACATTGTTCAACTAATTTATTGAACCTTGAAATTATTAATATAGAGTGAAATTAAAAAGCAATTTGCATTTTATAATATTGCAAAATAATCACAATCAGCGGCAAAAACTCGGAAAACTAAATTTTTTATTTAAAGTGTTTTATTCAGACTTTTCAAAAGAGAGGTATTAGTTAGTTTCATTCTATGCTTGCCCTGAAACAAGACATTTTTTATAAATCTGAAAGTCTTAAAGAAATGGTATTTCTGTAATTAAAAAAATTAACTTTTTATTAAATAATAAATAGTGATAAATCATTTTTAAAAGTTCACCTGTCACAAATTTCTTTAAAATTTCAAAAGCCTTTATTTAACAAAAACGTCAAAATCTGACAAAAATAGTAAATTTGCAAAAATCATTCCAGTAAGCCATGTTTTTATAAATAACAAGTAAACCTTTGTTGAATTCTATAAGTTAAGATTTACCTTTATAGTTCTGGGCATTATATATAATGACTAGGTATTATATAGAATGCCTAGGTATTATATAGAATGCCTAGGTATTATATAGAATGCCTAGGTATTATATAGAATGCCTAGGTATTATATGGAATGCCTAAGCAATGTTTATAATAAGTATTCAATTGCATACTCTGCCTGAACTGGCCAGAAATTATATATAACACCTAGGGATTATATATAATATCAAGATTATATACTTCTTCTGTGACATACTTTTTATATGTTACAACAAAGAATTTTAGTGCGTTAACCTTTGCATTCTACCATCAATAATGGAATTGAAAAATTAGTGTTTATAATTTATTGGACATATGTATGAATTATATATAAATAAATGTAAGTTTATAAAATGAAAGCTGTAATTTCTGTAGATGCCTAAGGAACTAATAACCAGTAATAACCATTTTTGTTAAATTATCAGTTCAATTCTTATCTTCTTCAGTTAAAAATGCAGTTTTAGATCTCAGTAATTAAAAATAAGATGCGTTTGAAATAAAATATTTTGGATAAAAAACATTTTTAGTTAATCAATTTTAGAGAAATAAAATTTTTGTGCAAATCACTTAATGATATTTAAAAAATAAGCTGTACATTCAGATTAAAAAAGAGAATAATAGCTGATGTCAAAAGTCCTTTCGAATTCAGTTTACAATTTTAGAATTTTCTTACTAAAAGGTTAAAAATTAAACTGTATCGATTGGGAATTCTTATTGGTTAAATAATTTAAACGCACTAATCAAACTTATAAACTATTTTCAATTTAAAAATAATTTCAAAATAATATATTCATAATTAAAATCTTTTATGGCATTTCAAATATTATTTTAGCCTAAAATATTCCATTTTTAAACCATGTAGTTTGAAATTATATAATTAAGAAAAAAAACAATAATATTCAATAACATCTGACTTTTTATTTAAAATTAGTAAGTATAATTCAAATATTAAAAAACAAACAAAAGAAAGCAACTTTAAACATTTCCATTATATTTGTTCTTTTCAAAAAATTTAATTTGCAAGTAAGTTGTTTAGTTGTGATGTATTAATAACAATTGAACACCTGTTTCCCTAAGAAAAATTTCGAGTAAGTTAAAAAGATATTTAAAGGCCTTGAAAATGTTGTAAACTAATTTGAAACCATTTGCAATAATTTAAACCAAAGTCTAATTTAAAACAAAACAAAGGTTTTGACAGATTTTAAACAAAAAATTTAGAATCTTTTAATATTTTTGAAAGGCTTTTGAAGGAAATGTGTTTAATTTGGCATAATTAAGAAAAAAATTGTAGGGAAGTTTGTCGGAAAATTTGTAGGAAAAGTTTCACAAAAATTTCAAATTATTGTAAAGTATGTTTAGAAGTTATGAAAAAAATTTCAAAATAATATAAAATGTGAAGAAATGTAAAACTACAGTAAGATGTTTCAAGATTTTGAAATAAAATTTCGAAACATTTTAGAGATTTTTAAACCATTTGAAAGTTTGAAAGCTCAGTATTTATTGCTTCAAATGGAAAAATTTATAGCTTCAGAGTTAGATTTTTTAAATTTCATTGCCCGTGAAAAATCTTTCCGAAACGGGGAAAAAAAGAATGACCGGGAATTTTTTTTCTTCAGACGGCCACCCCGAGAAAATAAAATCAGATTCAATATTTATAAAAATAAGATAACGCGATTATGTAACATTGCCGCCGTTGTCAAATATTTACAAGTTATTACATCACGTGAAAAATTGAAACTATTTGCAAACTTAATTTTTTTTATGTGATGTCATTAAAATCCAACACACCGAATATAATGTTTGACAATCCGGTATTTCATACTTATTTTTCATCCAGTTACAAAATACTCTTTTACATAATGAATAAAATAATAATTTTCTGGCATAAATTAAAAAGATCTTTTAATTTTATTGTAAATGTTCAAATGGTACTCATTTTTTCCTCGTACGGTAATAAATTGTAAATATTTGGTGATGATTGAGATGACACAGACTTTGTATAAGTTTGGAAATATTTCCTTCTTATTATTTCGATAAAAGTGAAAATGATACAAAAAATTTTCTGTATTTCTCATGTTTGATTTTTAATATGTACATAATTATATAATTCATTGATTAATTATGTAATCACAATACTTTATTGTGTATGGGACATTTCAAGGGTTTTTTAAAAATCGATTGTGTGACGACCATGTCAGCGATTTAGCTGGCGATAGTTTCCTCATATATTGGAACTTTAAATGATTTTTTTTTCTTTTTTTTTGACATCAAATCTTTTGGTTAAAAATGCTACTGTTTGGTTGGACAATATTCTGTTTTTCTTGAAACTTGAACTACTTCTTTAAAAATTCTTCTTTTGTAGCTAAATTTAATTTTTTTACTGAATTTTGAACTAATTGGTTGAAAATTCTAGTATTTAATTGCTTATTTACTTTTTGGTTAAAAATGTATATTTCTGCGTTCAAATTTCTACTGGTTTGTGGAAATTTTGTATTTTTGGCAAAACAAAATTATTTTGTGGAAAAGTCAACTTTTACTTATTAAAAATTCGTTTTTAAAGATTTTAATATAATTTTTTAAAACTAAAAATGGACAATTAATTGTTTTCGTTAAAGTTGAATGTTTTTTTTTATTTCTTGAAAACTCTTCTTCTACTTTATTTGTGTACCAAAACTAAATGAAATTAACAAGAACAAAATTGTTCAGCTACAATTTCTGTTAGTAAAAAATTTATTGTAAATAATGGCCATACGATGCATATTTAACACTTTTTGAAAATTGCCGTTTTATTCCTTAATAAAACTTAAAATGTTACACAAACGCGTTTTCTTGTTAAACTTTTATGTTTGCCATATATAAACATTTTCTTTCTTTGGAACGCAGTATCAAGATTGAAACGAAAACTATACGATCTTACTGTGATAAATAATTTTTGTTTACAAGTTAAAATATATTAGGCGTGTAAATAAGAAAAAATTTTTCTTATGAAGCAATAACTTCAATATTTCATGATGGGGAAGGTGACCTAAGCTATTTAAAAGTTTCGAAATGTTGTCTTCTTATCGTTCCAATAAAAGTAAACATGTTGCAACATCGCTTATTTTCGTTAAACTTTTCGGGTTATAAAATATCGCATATTTAGAACCATCTTTTAATTAATTAATATGGTTATCAATAAACGAATATATTTTTAATTTTATGTTTTCCACTCTCACAGTATTAAGTGAGTCCAGTAGTCAAATTTTTAATTTTGTATTAATATTTAGTGACTCATAAATTAAATAATTCAAAAAGAACAAAACATAAAAGGGTATCAAATTCGGGGAAAAAATACGAATGACTAAAATAAGAATTTATGGATACTTTTGTATTATTTCATTTAGCGAAAAACAGAGTCGAGGGTCTGTGAAATAATCTTCTTGATATAAATAGTTTGTTCACGATTTGATGATATTTTATTGCCTCTGCCACGTAGCCTACACACTTATCATTTTCAATAATTCTGAAGGTTTTTCGGCCCATAATAAAGTCGAGGAAAAAAAATCTTCAGCTTATATATAGCAGTGAATGTGATCCAGATTTTGCAGTCAACGTTTCTGAAATCCATCAAGCAAAAATGAAGAACCTACTGAGGTCTTTACTCCTTACTATTACCGTTTTGTTTCATTTTTCTGGTAAGTGTGCTCAATATATAGTTTACAAATTTTCTAAAATTGAGCATACTGAATCATTCAATCCTTTTAATTGTATTCGATAATTTATTTATTATTTTAGTATTTAGCATCTTAACTTGACCTTTTCATTTAATTTTCTTTACTTCTATCTAGAATTTCTCAATGTTGCACAAGTTTGCAGATTTTTCGAATATCAAATATTTTCATGACTTTTTATCATGAATGCGGACAAAAATTTAATTTTCTTACGTTATATTATTTAAAATACGCTCCTCGCAAAAACTATGGAAACAAACGAAATTCCAAATTTTTCCGTAAATTTTGACGGGCTGTATTTAGATGAAAACTGGTCGTATCGAGTTCGTTAAAAACGCATCTTGAATCTTGAGTGTTATAGTTCTCCGATCTTCTTCTAAAATTTTTTTAGGGGCAACGTTTCTCATGTGGATCGAAAAGATAGCGCAAAAAAATGTTAGATTTTTTTTGAATTTCATTGTTTGATCCACGGGATTGGAAAACATTTTTAACTACACCAATGCATGTCTCAGATAGCCTGTTCCTCCAGCTTAAATTTTTTTTTTATTTTTCCTTTAAGTCGATTTTTCGAGGAGCTATCCAATTTTTAATTTAAAAAAATCCCTTTGTTTCAACCTCTGATGTCTCAGCAACCTATGTGTGTACAGATAATTAAAGGCCAGTCTTGAAATCTGAAAAAATTTTCTGCAAGATTCATTCACGACTTTTAAGACAACATTTCTTTGGTAAATAAACTGCATCTTTGTAAATATTGATGGAGAGGTTAATGTTTAAAGAAATTTTTACAGCTCAGTGTCCCAAAAACAGCTCTGTAAATTGCCAGATCAATCCACCAAGCGGTTTTTCTGGCCCGATTGATCAAAATTTGAAAAAAAATAAAGGAGAAAGATTTTTGTTGCTGTACATCTCGTAATATCCTTAAAAATGCAAACATTGATTTTTTCGACTTTCCTTACAATTTTTTATATGTTACTGATCAATTTCAAAAAAAAGAGAAGAAATTCAAAAATTTCAATACTTAAAATTTTTTAAATACTGAAATGATCTTGAAGCAATTGACCCCTTCAATATCTTAAGTTTCCTTATTAAAATTCAATTGCGACGCATTTAGAAAATGTGTTGTTTTTCGAGCGTCTCGATAAGATAAGCCCGTCAAAAGTAACGAAAAAATTTGGAATTTTTTTTTGCTCCCTTAATTTTTGCGAGATGTGGTTTCTATTGTTAGAGAAAGTCTGAAAAATGGACAGAACTTTTTTCAATCATTGTTAACGTGCATGATTTTTTCGAGAAAATGTTTTGTTGGAAATTCAAAATCAAAAAATTTTTTAATTCTTTTAGATTTTTGTTTATACCCTTCTCCTCTCAAAATTATTCGTTTCACGCAAAAAGAAATAGCGTTATTTTTTCTAACCTTAACCTACGCCCTAGAATTTTTAAAATTCACGCAGTGTTTTAAATAAAAAAAGCTCGATTTTCACAAAAATGGACAAAAGAAGTAATCGTTATAAACTGTTTGTGAATTAAAGTATAGTCAACTCTTAAGGTGTTTAAAAAAAAATGTTCACCTAGCAACCATTAATTTGGATAAGCTCAATCTTCTTTCATTGTGCCGGGAAAATGCCCTTAAAATGCAAAGGAGCCGTTTTCTATAAAATTTGTTCTCTGGTGTTTTCTGGAAATAATGGTACAATATTTAAAAATATTGAGAGCAACATATTTTTAAAGGATATTATAATTATTTAAACAAATTACTATTATTTAAATACTCTCCAACTTCCCAATAAAGAGGCGTAAGTTAATGATTATTAGTTGTTTAAATAATTGCAAAATATCTTAAACCAAAAAATATTGGCTGTAACGTTCGTTAAATGTTTTATTAATTGTAGAAAAAAAACATTTAACAATTTACAGAGAAAAAAATGTTTTAACCAATTGTTAAATGTCCATTAGAAAAAAATATTTCCCCCAGCGTCCATTAATTATGTTATCAGTTCCAGAAAATAATAACTTTTCGCACTTTAAAAGAGAAAAAAATTGTTTTTAACACATTAAAAATCATAATTTTTTACGATTTTAGGAAGAAATTTTTTTTTAAAGAATGACCTTGAACTTTGTATAATTTATCTTGAATGATAATAACTTTTTACGATTTACAGGTAAACCAAAATTGTTTAAAGATTTTTAAATTATTCAAAAAAATGTGAAATTCGTCACTTATCGGTTACAAAAGAATTGGCATTAAAAAAATTCCAATCAATACTATCTGTAGCATAATATTGACACTGTTTTCCTTTAAATATTTTTTTAGTGCATTCAATGGTATAAAAAGTGCTACAAATAGTGTCCAACAATATGGCAGATTATTAATCAAATATAATAAGAGAATACTGATTATACGAGAAAGTAAACGCAATTCTAATATTGAAAAGAAAAAAATTATTGCACTTTGGAAAATTTTATTGCCTTTTTTTTAAGTTGAAAGCATTGTGGAAAAACGAGAAACTGCGAAATATTTTCAAACAAGAAAGAAATTAGGAATTAAATGAAAAATGGCGGAACCTCCCAAAAAACTGATTTTTGACCATAAAACTAGATTTTGGGAGTGCATGAGAAATTTTTCAAATAAAATATTTTTCAGATCATGTAGGGCTACAATATATACTATGCCCCTTGGAAAGTTTAATAAGTTTTTTTTTATCTAAAAAGATTTATTTATCAAACTTTAACAAGAATATTTGGCACAATATTTAACACAACTGGAAAAAATTTTATCGAGATATAAAAACGAATGAATATGCGAGATAAGATAAACTGATTTTAAGCATGATAACCTGCGACGCAGTTGATTCTTGCACAGCGTAAATCCCTATTCGCATTAATTTACACAGTGTGACCTGAATTAAAAAATTAATATTATACGTCCTTACCTCTTTTGTTAACAGTTTCTCAATTTTAAACAATTAAAAAAATTTTTGATTTAAGCTCTCCGGAAACATATCAGTGGTCGCACTAATGTTTATTGTCTCTTAAGCACATTGCTATAATCTTATAAAAATTAGACCATAGGCAAGAAATTGTATTTATTTTTAACCTGTTTTTGAAGCTGCATTTACTTTTGCACACTCCAATGAAAAAATCTTACAAGCATTCATTATTCCTTTGCCAGTAATCAGACATGATTTAATCCCACGGATATTTTTCTGACACTTATTCAATTTTAGCTTGATAAATTCTTCGATCTTTTAATGCCTTAAAAATATTTCAGTTGAAAATTAGTTCTCTCAGAAGTAATCTCTTTCAATTCTGTAAAAAATATTTCAGCAAAATTACATCATTCTGAATGCTTCAATGTAGAATTTTTCAGTATTTACTATGGACATTGACTGCAATCTTTTTTAAAACACAATATTCTTGATTTTTTTACAGAAATTAATTCTTCGGGATTTTCCGGAGAAGGTCCATCCAGGCCAAATTCGCGTAACCAAAGCCCGGTTACAGTCAAAATCGAACATGAAGGGTCACCTTCACGAAGATCGCGTAGCCGTAGTCCATCTTCATTCCAACTCGAAAGGCACTATCCACCTGGGCCAACCTGGCATGCCCCTAACCCATTTGTATTTTACGTCGATCAAAAAATGTCACCTGAATCACATTCGCACGGACAAAGTTTATCTTTATCCAAAGTGGAAAAACTAGTTATCAATTTTATGGGAAAAGACATTCAGATGTCTTACACAAGAAGTCGCCATCAAACTATACCCCTCGAGTGTAAAATTTTAAGTCCACATGCTGGTGTACCAACTATCGAATATCGGAGACATCACAGTTATGTAGCCCGTGCAATTTATATAAATGACCTAAGATGTGTGGTTTATATAGCACCAAATGAAGTACCCTTAGGAGCTAAGCTTCCACCCAAGGCAAATAATCATTTCCGACAAGGTAAATAAATATGGCTTCAAGTTTGTGGTATATCTAAAACCTAATTAAATTCCGCGTCAAATGATCCGTTATTGAAGTACACTTGAACTCTAAATATACGAGAATCTCGGGAATATGAAACGTTAAAGATACGACTGTAAATGGGTTACCACTCCTGCGACGTTTAGATTTCGGTGGTAATACGTGGGAATGCACACAGGCCTACTACGCGCACGCGCACCTTGAATTCAAGGCAGCGCTCACTTGCGCGCGCCTGACTCACAAAGAGGGTGAGGATAGTGGAAAAGAATCCCGCTGTCTTCTTTAGAATCGGGACGCTCGTATATGTGGAGCACTCGCCTCTCTGGGGTTCATATCTTTGGAGTTCGAGTGTCATTTTGAGGCATAGAAAATGAGTTAGTGTGTAAGGTTCCCTAATTAAAATCCGTAACGGATTATGAGGACCTCTCTAAGGCCCCCCGCCACCTGTAACAAATCGTAACGATATATTTTTACCTCAAACCCTTCTTAGTGTACGTAATTTTTAGTTTCCAGAATTGTGTTGCCATTTATTGCTAGTAGAAGTTGACTAATTTTTTATTTCCCTTGATCATTAATATTCAAATACTAGCACTCTGATCTTGTAATACTTTAAACATAGAATCTTCTATATACTAAATGAAACGTTAATTCAGATACAGATTTAAAGTTTAAAACTTTATTAACGCATTTAAAAATATATTTTTTTTAATATAAAAGATGGCTTTTTTACGAAATCACTCAGAGAAAAAGTTCTTTTGAAACAAAAGCATCATTTTGAAACAACCGGAATTATTTGGACCCTTTAACCCCTCCATAACAAATCGTAACAAAATGCCTGTTACGTAATTTTAGTATGGTCCCTAAGAAAGACCAGTGTCAGTTCTGATTTTTGAAAATTTTCATGATTAAGTTATCAACTCTAAAAAAAATCTTTGAAATAAGCTAAATGAACTGCTAAATTGTTTACTGGTTTCTTAATTATCATATAATATAAATAACTGATTTTTTTCTTGTGCATGCCTCTACCATTCTAATGATTATTCTAGCATCAGTGAACCTTCTTAGAGTTTCTCAGGCTCGTTTGAAAGAGAAGAGTAACAGTGATTTGGATTTAAACATTTGTTGGCAGCTTTCAAAGACTTATTTCTCGATCGTTTTAAAATCGGAACATTTATTTTTATTTTTAAGATGATCCAAGGCTGCTCAGTCCTGACCACACAAGATGGTATATCACTTATGAAGGTCTAGACTACGAGGTCTTGGAAGATCCTGTTACAGGAGACGAGTTAGATATAAAGCTTGCGCGTCAAGATCTACGTCCAGATGCAGAATATATCAGAAGACATGGTGTTAGAACCGAGCCCATATACTTTGCAGGCTTGTTCTTTGTAAGGTTCCGAAACAATAATAACGTCATTGTGGGAGCTGAACTTGACTATATCTGGCAAATGCGTCCAGAATACGCGGATATTCTACCTGAAGTCGAGGCGGTCCACCTTCAAAATCTACACAACCTTCATGGTGGCCAAGGCAGCCCACAGCAATGATCAAGTTAGCCTTCCGGGATGATCAATTCAACTTTCTGAGACGATCGATTTCAACCTCTTGTTTTACTTTTCTAGAGATAGTTGCTTTGACCATCTGGAATGTTGTCCTATAGTTGACCGTATTTGTTGAGCATACTTAACTTGAATAATGAACATAAATTCGCTTACGTTTATAAATAATTATACTTTTCTTTTTGTGAAATAATAACTTTTAAGCATTTGGTGATGTTGGAGGTGACATGTGCTATTTGCAAACTTTAAAATATTGCCTTATTATTATTCCAATAAAATCGAAAATGCTACACAATCGCGTTCTTTTATCAAAATTTGATGTTTTTAACATACCAAACCATTAACTTGTCCATGCAACCCCTAATAAATGTATATATTTGCACTAAGGAAAAATTTGTTTTTTTCTATCAAACTAGTAGGTTGATTAGTCGAGTGTGAAAACTAAAAACTCTTACGTATCTGGCCTAGGATTTAGTGATGCATTCTTCTACGAATCTTCCGAGAGCGTGATTACCGATATTATCATTACATATGAAAACTATTGTCCTCTTTATGATTTTATTTAAAAAGTTCTTAATGTCTTCTTTTTCAATCTCTTCCAAATTCTTAACAATCGTCCCGTAAACTATTTTCTTGTCGGAATGCTTTTCTTTAGACTGTATCAGTAAAATATCATAAAATATCTTTCATTGATGCTACCGAAGCCCTTAGATTGATATCCAGTGGTTTATCTTCAAACATAGCTTTCAGAGTTTTGATGATAATAACACGTTAAAAATACTTAGTAAGCTCAATGCTTTTAATTAATGGTATAGCTTTTGGGGCAAAGTAAGTTAGATTTTCTTTGGAAAGTTTCTTTTTTTTGTAATTCGTTTCGAGGAAATTCATACATCTTTCAAAAGCATCTTTGCTGGAAATGCTCTCTATGACTTGTTCAACTTCTAAATCAGGAATTTGTAAGGTTAAAAGATGTTGTCTTAACTGACTTTTAATTACATTTTTCCACAAAGAATCAACATTCCTGAACCATCAAATAACAAACTGCACAGTTGAAGCGGATAATAAAAACTTTAGGATCTAACTTCAAAAACAACTGCGACAGATACATTAAATATAATTCCTGAAATTATTCATCAGAGTTAGTAGTATCCTCTTCATTTTCGAATTCAGGATATACATCTTTAGTCTGACGATATTGGATATCATTTAGTGTTTGTATGTGACGTCCAACGGTATCCTAACGTGACAAGTTATTCTTACGATATCGCGTCAAATGAAAACTCAACGAACAAACAGTTTTAAGAACATTTTTGAAACGTGGAAAAAGACATTTAATTTTTTCGTCTTATTTGAATTGCAAATGATCTTTCAGTTGCTTTTAATGAAAATCTTATAATTTGTTTTTCTTTCATACAATGAGAAACACAACAAATCAATTTGGCGTCAGTGGTTCATAAAATTTATGAAAAATGAGTATTAGACATTTGACGAAATCTCAAATTATGAAATCTAAGGAGATTATTTCTTAAACATAGCTCTGGAGTAATAATCTTTGTACAATGATTCAAGCCGCAATTCTTTAACAGTTGTTAACTCGCCTTTCATTTATCGCAATCTGACCATTTGAATTTACAATGAACAGTTTCTTTAAAAATTTATGTCTTTTGTCGGAAAGGATTGTTTTGCTCAATTCTACCAACACTGAATAAATTCGATAACAAAAAGTCGGATAAATTTACTATAATTGAAAAATTTATTGTGAATAATTGCCTCATGAAATCTTTTTGAAAGTTTTAAAATATTGCATTCCTTTCTTCTTGATTTATTTAAATAGGTTAAATAATCGTGTCTTGTCAATGAACTTTTCTGTCTGCCACATACAGATTTATTATTTGTTTAAACGCGGTATCATGCTCAAAACAAAAATTATACTTCTTATCAAAAATTGATCTGAAGTTAATAATTAGATTCTTTTCTAATGAAGGAATAGCCGTAATATTTGATGATTGTGAAGGTGACTTAACGCATTTAAAATTTTCAAAATATCGCCTCCTTATCGTTTTAATAAAAGTAAACATGTTACACAATCTGGTTTTTTGTTAAACTGTTCGGTTTATAAAATATTCCATATTTATATACATTGTTTTATTAAAACATGCAACCCTAAATGAATTCATCTTTACTAGCATTTTTTCATTGTCAAAGTAGTTAGCAAGTCAAGTAGTCGAATTGTTAATTTTGTATTAATATTTAGTAGCTTAAAAATTAAACAGTCTACGAAAAACAAAATAAAAAATAATATCAAATTCTGGAAAAAACCACTAATAAAGGAACATAATAATCTATGGAAACTTTTATGTTATCTTATTTGGCGAAGAAAAGAGTCGAAGGTCTATGAAATAATATTCTTGATGTTAATGTTTGTTCACTTTTTTATGATATTTTATTGCCTCTACCACGTATCCAAGACACTTATCAATTCCAATGATACTGAAGGTTTTTCGGCCTATAATAAAGTTAAGAAAACAAAAAATCTTCAGCATATATATAGCAGTGAATGTAATACAGATTTTTCAGTCACCGTTTGTGAAATCCATCAAGAAGCAATGAAGACCCTACTGAGTTCTTTACTTCTTACTATCACCGTTTTCGTTAACTTTTCTGGCAAGTGTGCTACCTAGAATTACCTAAATACTTCCTAGAATTTCTCAATTTTGACCAAGCTTGAAAATTTTTTGATTATCAAGTATTTTAAGGACTTTTTAATATGAAACCGGCTTAAACTTTTATTTCGTTACGTTATGTTATTACGAATAGAACGGAAATTGTGTTTTATATTTCATTGTGTTATTTTTAAATGCAAACCACAATTATACTTAAAATTTGCTAAGATAGTTGAACTTTACAATAAAAAATACAAATGCATAAAATATGGTTATGATATGAAAGAACATAACGATAATGTTAAAAGTAAATGATCAAAGCATGTCAAATGTAATAAATGTAATTTAACTTTAAATAAATATTTGCCAGATGATGATCATTGTCTGAACGTCAGGTAAACCTGATGATAAAAGTCAGTAATCCAGGCCAGCCAACACATTTTTCTCAAGAATATTTGGCTGCGAATAAACATTTTTTGGTTTCATATCATCTAACATGCGGTATGTCACATCGACAGCATGTCACCTCTAGAGCATGTCTCATTTTCTGCAAATCACAACCGCAGCACCTCTACCTATCGGACTCTCTCCCGCGCCGTCGCAAGGCATTTCTCGCAAAGAAATTTACGTTTTAGCCCAATCTCTCACCAGTGTCCAGTTCCCCAGTGTTGTCTCTCCCCTTAAAAAAAATTTTTTTTCTGAATAAAAATGGCAAATCTTCGGGAAGTCTCGCAGGACTCATTCTTTGTCCGTTGGCATCTCTCAGTCGAAAAAAAATATTCAAGTCACCAAGAACATCAAGACTGATTGTCACATTTGCCGCATCACTCACCGGCAGCAAGTCTCCCCAGCGGCATGTTTCCTTTAAGAAAAATTTTCAAGTTCACTTCAAAGTGGAAAAACTGCGTCAAGTCTCACAGGAGCTATTGTCACATCTGCAGCATGTCTGACTGTATGAATTGTCACATCTGCGGCATCTTTTACCAGCGGAGTCTTCCCAGAGAGATTTTTAGCTTAAAAAAATTTTCTAAGGCGTCAAAAGTACTTTTTTTAAGCTTCGACTTTCGAGGCTTCCGAAACAAAGCTGGAAGTCTTGAAAAATATAAACAAAAATTTACAAAGGATCCTTAATGTGTCTAGAATGCAACGCAGTTTTCCAAATTTCGAATCATGAAATTGTTTATTGAAGTGCACTTTATTAAAATTGAATTAGGGAGAGTAGCCATCGTATAAACAGTGTTGCAAAAAAGGTATCAATTTCGCAATAATCAGGATCTCAGAAGGAAAGGGATTCTGGCTCACATGTAGGTTATCAGCGGAGGGTGGGGGAAGAATGGAAACCGGCATCCCGGTATAAAAAGCATTAAATATAGTGCTCAATAACATGGTAATTTTAAACAAAACCTAATAAAAAGTTCTCTTTATATGCGACAGTAAACGTAATCTAAATAAACAAAATAATATTATATATTGGATTTTTGAAAATTTCATTAAATTATTTTTACAGCTGAAAAAATTTGGAAAAATCAGAAACTTCGAAATATTTTTAAATAGGAACAAAATTAGAAATAAAATGCAAAGTAGCGCAACTTTTATAATTGCATTTGCCAGAAAACGGACTTTTGATCATAAAACCAAATTTTCGGTGCATGCGCAATTTCGCAAATAAAACATTTTTCAAATCCCGTAGACCTGTAATGTCCACTATGTCCCTTGAAAAGTTTATTCAGTACTTTAACCTGAAAAAAGTTGTTCATAAAACTTCAACCAGAATATTTGTTACGATATTTAAGACAACTGTAAGAAATTCTCTAGAGATATAAAAACGAATAAATATGAGCGATAAGATAAACTGATTTTGCGCATGACAACACGCGACACACATATATTTTCTTAAAACATGTTCAATTTTTACTTGATACTGTTCAAGGTTTTTTCCTTGAATAGATTTGTTTAAAATTGGTGATTCTTAGAAGTAATTTATTTAAATTTTGGGCTCTTGACAAAATTTTAGTAAAATTATTTCATTCTAAATGCTTCAATGCAGAATTTTTCAGTACTTACTTTTCAAATTGACTATAATTTTTTTTAAATCACAATAATCTTGACTTTTTGTACAGAATTTAATTCGTCGGGATTTTCCGGAGAAGGTTCATCCAGGCCCAATTCGCGTAACCAAAGCCCGGTTACAGTCAAAATTGAACACGAAGGGTCACCTTCACGAGTATCGCGTAGCCGTAGTCCATCTCCATTCCAACTCGAAAGACAATTTCAACACGGGCCAACCTGGCATGGGCATAACCCATTTGTATTTTATGTCGAGCCAAAAAGTTCACCTGAGTTATAGCCGCATAGACAAAGCTTATCTTTATCCAAAGTGGAAAAAGTAGTTATCAATTTTATGGGAAAAGATATTCAGATGTCTTACACAAGAAGTCGCCATCAAACCATACCGATCGATTGTAAAATTTGAAGTCCACATGCTGGTTTTCCAACTATCGAATATCGGAGACATCACAATTACGTAACTCAAGCAATTTATGTAAATGAGTTAAGATGTGTGGTATACGTAATACCATTTGAAGTAGCTTTAGGAAATAAGCTTCCACCTACACCGAATACCGTTTTGCCACAAGGTAAATAAATGTGAAATCAAGTTTTTGGTGTACTTAAAACCTAATTGAATTCTAATTGAAATCGGAACTTTTTTTTATTTTTAAGATGACCCCAGGCTGCTCAACCCTGACCGCAACACATGTTATATCACTTATGAGGGCCTAGACTACGAGGTGACGGAAGACTCTGTTTCAGAAGAGCCGTTAGATATAAAGCTTTTGCCTTATAATGAACGTCCAGATTCGGCATATATCCGGAGACATCATGTTAAAGTGGAGCCCGTTTTTTATAGTGGCTTATTCTTTATAAGGTTCCGAGCCAATAATAACGTAATTCTGGGTGCTGAGTTTAACCATATCTGGCAAGAGCGCCCAGAATACGCGGAAATTCTGCCAACCGTTGATGCGATCATCGCAGATTATGAAAGAAACATTTAATGATAGTCAGGTCGACCATCTGCGATGATCAAGGTTTTCCATCCGGGATTACCATTTCAAATCTTTAAGATGATCGATTTTAGCATCTTGTTTCACTTTTATAGAGATTGTGGCTTTAACAATCTAGAATGCTAACCTATATTAGACCATATTTTTCATCATATTTTACTTGAATAATGCAACGTAAAATCGATTACGTTTGTAAATGATCCCACTCTCATTCGTGTAAAATAATCACTTGTAAACATTCGCAGATGATAAATGTGACAAACTCTACTCGCAAACTTTAAAACATTTATATTTTATGGTTTCAATAAAATTAAAAATGTTGCGCAATTGCGTTCTTTTATTAAACTTGCCTGTTTACACATGTCAAATGATTCCTGTAACCACCTTCCTCCTAATACATACAACCCTAAATAAATGTATATATTTCAATGGTAATTAGTGAAAGCTCACCATAAACTTTTATATTCAATCATCAAAAATTAGTGTATTTTGGTGTATAGTTTATGATTACTTTGCACAATCGCGATTTAATCGCGAAAATCAACAATACGATTTGAAATTACATTATTATTCCTTAAAAAATATTTCGCCAACTAAACTTAACATCTTTTAAATCTTAATTTTTTAAAGAAGCGTTTAGATTTTCAACAAAATATTTAATCGTTTATATTTTAATTAAAACAGGATTTTCATTTTAAATAAAAAAATGGTGGACTTACACCAAATAGACGAATTTTTAACCACGTACGTCAATTTTCAACTAACTATTTAAATTCTTAACTATGAAGATTAATTGTCCATAAAAAATAAAAATTTCCCACAAATGAAATACATTTTAAACCAAATAGTTGAATTGTCCAACTAAAAAAAATCAATTTTCAACCATACAATTGAGTTTTCAACTAAAAAACTAAATTTAACCAAACAGACAGTTAAATGTTTCATATAACTCTCAAGCGTTTACGTTTTGTATAAAATGTAAAGCAGCTTTAAAAAAAGTTAATATAATAAAAATATTTAACAAATATAGAATATTCCTAAGAACAATAAATATTGTGGAATGGCAATCCATTGTGTAAAAATATAATCATTTCAGATAAAGATGACTAATTCCACGCAAATGAAAAGTTTACTATCCATAAATTTGCAAAATAAGTGAATTTGTTTAGAACAAACCTTCATATAAACAACAAATGTTCATCGTGTTTAAATGATGCATTTGTATATAAAAAATATTTCACCCATCAATTTGTTTACAAATAATTGTTAACTAGCCTTTCATTTATCATAATCGGACGATTTTAGTTTACAATTAACAGTTTCTTTACAAATTTATGCATTTTTTTTTAAATTGCTCATAAATTAAATAGTCTAGGAAAAACAAAATAAAAAATGGTATCAAATTCTGGAAAAACCCACTCATAAAGGAACATAATAATATATGGAAAGTTTTATGTTATCTTATTTGGCGAAGAAAAGAGTCGAAGGTCTATTAAATAATCTTCTTGATGTTAATAGTTTGTTCACGTATTTATGATACTTTATTGCCTCTACCACGTGTCCAACACATACCAGTAAATCTGAAGGTTTTTCGGCCTATAATAAAGTTAAGAAAACAAAAAGTCTTCAGCATACATATAGCAGTGTATGTAATACAGATTTTGCAGTTATCGTTTTTGAAATCCATCAAGAAGCAATGAAGACCGTACTGAGATCTTTAACCCTGACTATAACCGTTTTGATTCGCTTTTCTGGCAAGTGTGCAACCCACAATTACCTAATTCCTACCTAGAATTTCTCAATGTTAACCAAGTTTAAAGATTTTTCGAATATCAAATATTTTAAAGACTTCTTCTTATAAACCCGCCTAAAGCTTAAATTTCATTACGTTATGTTATCACGAATAGAAAGGAACTTGTGTTTTATATTTCATTGCGTTATTTTGAAATGGAAACCACAATGGAACTTAAATTTCGCTAAGATAGGTAGACTGAATTCATTCCTATTCTTTGCACCTTTTTCCACGAAATTAATCAAGAATGAAGTATACGATGTACAATCAAAAATACAAATGCATGAAATATAGTTATGACATAAAAGAACATAACGAAAATTGAAGATGAATCTTTCGATTACTAAAAAGGTTTCGTGTTAACATTAAACCAGATACTGTCTATGAAAGAAGAAACCATCCTCGTCAGTGCTTTATGTTTTCAGAATCTATTTTTTTCTAAATAATTATTTGCCACTTTCTAGTCATGACCTGTGATATGCAATAATTCTCATACATCCACCAAATCCGATTTTATGTTCAAAAAAACGTTTTTTGATAGGTGAATATATATCATAATTCAAATCCCCACCATTTTGTATTCAATTTCGAATTTTCTTTTGTTTCGACATTCAAAAAAAAAGTTGTCTTGGACCAAGGGCATGCTGCTTTATTTTCAACGACGTTTCTGATTTTTTTCCAATTTTTTCATCTTACAACTATAAAATTACATTTATGATTAAATGAAAGAATGTGTTCCTTTTTATGCATTGGAAGTGCGTTTAGTCTTTTAAAAAGCATAACATATAGTGTGAACGTAATTTAAATACACAAAATAAAATAAAATATTGGTTTTTGGAAAATGTCCCTGAATTATTTGTATAGCTGAAGAAATTGAGAAAAATCAGAATGTCCGAAATATTTTTAAACAAGAACAAAATTAGAAATCAAATGCAAAATGGTGGACCTATAATTATGGCATCTGCCATAAAACATTAACCAGAATATTTGTTAAAATATTTAGGACTACTGTAAAAAGTTGTATAGAGATATAAAAAGGAATAAATTTGAGAGATAAGATAAACTGATTTTAAACCTGATAACACGTGACGCAGTTTACTCTTTAAAGTGTTTTTACAATGTAAACTTTCTAGAAGATTTTCTACTTGACGTTATTAATGATATAAAAGTTAGGTCATAGGAAAGAGATGTCATTTATTTACCTGAAACTTGTTCAATTTTCACTTGTCTGTAATCTCTTTTAAATCACAATAATCTTGACAATTTTTACAGAAATTAATTCTTCGGGATTTCCCGGAGAAGGTCCATCCAGGCAAAATTCGCGAATCCAAAGCCCAACTTCTGTCAAACTCGAAAACGAAGAGTCACCTTTACGACGATCGCGTAGCCGTAGCCCATCTCCATTCCAACTCGAAAGGCACTATCCACCTGGGCCAACCTGGCATGCCCCTAACCCATTTGTATTTCATGTCGATCCAAGAATTTCACCTGAGTCACAATCGCATAGACGAAGCTTGTCTTTAGCCAAAGTCGAAAAAATAGTCGTCGAATTTATGGGAAAAGAAATTCAGATGTCTTACACAAGAAGTCGCCATCAAAACATACCGGTCGATTGTAAAATTTTAGGTCCACATGCTGGTGTTCCAACTGTCGAATATCGGAGACATCACAATTACGTAACCCGTGCAATTTATATAAATGACCTAAGATGTGTGGTTTATTTAACAGCATTTGAAGAAGCCTTAGGAGCTAAGCTTCCACCTAAGGCGAATAATAATTTACGACAAGGTAAATAAATATAGAATCAAGTTTTTGGTATAATCAAAACCTAATTGAATTCCAGGTCAAGATAAAAATTTAATTCTTCTCTTTAAAGTTATTTGGATCAAGATAAAAATTTAATTCTTCTCTTTAAAGTTAGTTGGATTTAAAATTTTCTACCGTTTTAAAATCAGAACCTTTATTTTATTTTTAAGATGATCCAAGGTTGCTCAGCCCTGACCACACCAAATGGTATCTCACTTATGAGGGCCTAGACTACGAGGTGACGGAAGACCCTGTTTCAGGAGACCAGTTAGATATCAAGCTTTTGCCTCATAATGTGCGTCCAGATTCAGAATATATCAGAAGACATGGTGTTAAAATAGAGCCCATTTTTAATGGTGGCTTATTCTTTATAAGGTTCCAAAACAATAACAACGTAGTTTTGGGCGCTGAGCTTGACTATTTTTGGCGAGAGCGCCCAGAATACGCGGGAATTCTGCCATCCATTGACGCGGCCATCGAAGAATATGTAAGAAGGACTTAATGATAGTCAGGTCGGCCATATGCGATGATAAAGGTTGTCCATCTGGGATTATCAATTCAAATCTTTGAGATGATCGATTTCAGCATCTTGTTTCACTTTTATAGATATTGTTCCTTTGACAATCTATAATGCTGTCTTGTAGTGGACCATATTTTTCATCATATTTAACTTAAATAATGCAACGTAAAATCGATTACGTTTGTAAATGATTCCACGCTTATTCGTGTGAAACAATCCTTTGTAAACATTTGCTGATGATGCATGTGACAAACTCTACTCGCAAACTTCAAAACATTTATATTTTATTGTTTCAATAAAATTAAAAATGTTACGCAATTTTTTCTTTTATTAAACGTGCCTGTTTACACATGTCAAATTATTCCTGTAACTATCTTCTACCTCTCCCCGCAAATGATCTTTCAGGGAAATATAGTGAAAATCTTATCATTTGTTTTTTCTTTCATGCAATGCGAAACACCACAAATGAATTTGGCGTCTTTAGTTGATAAAATTTGTAAAAAATTAGTACCAGAAATATGACGAAATCGCAAATTATGAAATCTAAGGATATTATTTCCTAAACATAGCTCTAAAGTGATCATCTTTTTACAATCTTTCAAGCAGCAAGGCTTTGATTTGATTTATTTATTTTCAGAATCGCGATTTAATCGCGAAAATCAACAATTCGGTTCAAAATTACATGATCATTCCTTAAAAATAAACTGGCCAACTAAAGTTTTATCACGAATTAATTTAAGGGTCATCCAAAATTAATGCTAAAATATTAAAAGGTAGGGGATGCATAAATTCATCTTTGTACCATCACAAAATAAATTTGCGAAGACAATTTTTGGATAAAATTACTATTATTGAAAAATTTATTGTGAATAATTGCCTCATGAAACCTATTTAAAAGTTTTTAAATATTGCTTTCTTATTTTCTCGAATAATTTAAATATGGTAAATAATTGTGTTTTTTTATCCTTAAACTTTTCTGTGTGCCATATACAGATTTATTATTTGTTTGGAAGCGCTATCACGCTTAAAACAAAAATTATACATCTTATCAAAAATTGATCTCAAGTAAATAATTAGACTCTTTTCTTATGAAGGAATAGCCGTAATATTTGATGATTGTGAAGGTGACTTAACGCATTTAAAAGTTTCAAAATATTATTTTGATAAGTTTCCTTATCGTTTCAATAAAAGCAAACATGTTACACAATCGCGTTTTTTTGTTAAACTGTTCTGTTTATAAAATATCTCATATGTATAACCATTGTTTAAATGATACATGCAAACCTAAATAAATTCATATATTTTTATTAGCATTTTTTCACTGTCAAAGTAGTAAGCAAGTCAAGTAGTCGAATTGTTAATTTTGTATTAATATTTAGTGGCTCATAAATTAAACAGTCGAGAAAAAACAAAATAAAAAATAATATCAAATTCTGGAAAAGAACCACTAATAAAGGAACATTATAATCTATGGAAACTTTTATATTATCTTATTTGGCGAAAAACGGACTCGAAGGTCTATGAAAATAATATTCTTGATTTTAATAGTTTGTTCACGTTTTTATGATATTTTATTGCCTCTACCACGTATCCAACATACTTATCAATTCCAATAAATCTGAAGGTTTTTCGGCCTATAATAAAGTTAAGGAAACACAAAATCTTTAGCATATATATTGCAGTGAATGTGATACCGATTTTGCAGTCACCGTTTGTGAAATCCATCAAGAAGCAATGAAGACCCTAATGAGTTCTTTACTTCTTACTATCACCGTTTTCGTTAACTTTTCTGGCAAGTGTGCTACCTAGAATTACCTAAATAATACCTAGAGTTTCTAAATTTTGACCAATCTTGAAGATTTTTCAAATATCACGTATTTTAAGGACTTTTTAATATGAACCCGGTTAAAACTTTCATTTCGTTACGTTATGTTGTTATGAATAGAACGGAACTTGTGTTTTATATTTCATTGCGTTATTTTGAAATGGAAAACACTGTCTATGAAAGAGGAAACCATACTCGTCAGTTCTTTATGTGTTCAGAATCTATTTTTTTTAAAATAAATATATGCCACTTTCTAATCATTACCTGAAGATCCGATGAACCTGATGTTGAGAGTAAATACTCTACGTTTTGATTTCATTTCTCATAACGAAATTTGGCTTTGAATAAACATAAACCACTCTCTGATAATTAATTAAACTCCAGCCCCCCCTTCTGATAATGACTTGGACATTCTTTTATAGACAATAAATTGACATCCGCTGTAAATTCTGAAAAAACGGAAGGTATATGAAATCGAGATTCACATGGAAGGGAAATAAAAGTGAAATAAAATTACATAATCGCCTTGCAAATGTTGAAAGTAAATGATCCAAGCATGTCAAATGTATTTTCTTGGATAAAATTTAACTTTAAATAAATATTTGCCAGATGATGAGCACTGCCTGAACGTCCGGTAAACCTGATGTTAAAAGTCAGTAATCGAGGTCAGTCAACCCATTTTTCTCTAGAATATTTGGCTGCAAATAAACATTTTGCGATTTCATATCATCTAGCATGTGGCATGTCACATCGACAGCATGCAACCTCTATAGCATGTCTCCTTGGCTGCATATATCCCATCTCTTCACCAGCGTCCAGTTCCCACAAATTCGTTTAAAACAACAATATACATATTTTTCAATTCGGGAGACTTTAAGCTTTCACGTCTACCTGGCTAGACTTGTTTCGGGTGAGAGATGCCCCAAATGTGACACTCAGTCCTGCAAGACTTGCTGGAGTATTGTAAATTTAATGTTAACTTGAAAATGTTTCCAAGGATGAGAGATGCAAAAGAAAGACCTGTCGCAATTAGAAGACGCTGCAGATGAAACAATTATTCCTGAGCAACTTGCCCCAGTTTATATATTTCAATATGGATTTGAAAATTGTTTCCGGATGAAAGATACCGTCGGGAAGAAATGAAGTCCTGGGAGACTTGTCCATTTTTCATTCTATAATTACTTATCGCTGGGGGAATTATATTGACCCTCGATAATAAAATTTTGTAGAAATTGTTGATGTAAGTTGTTGGCTTTAGGGT